>VXAL01001883.1:321168-355030 GCA_013399475.1 Chauna torquata
AAGGGGAGGGATGTAAATGAGAGGTGCAAAGGGGGAGGTGAAAAGGGAGGGATACAAAGGGGAGGGATGCAAAGGCAGAGTTGCAAAGAGGAGGGATGCAGAGGGAAGAGGTGGACAGGACGGACGTGCAAAGAGGAGAGGTGTGGAAGGGCAGAGATGCGATGGGCAGCCTGGCAAGCACACCCCGGGGCGGGGGGGGGCAGCGGCTGTCGGGCATCCCCTGTCCCCGCGGTGGGCATTGACGGTACCTGGGGTTTGGGGAGGTGAAGCGGGGGTCCCGTAGGGAGGGCAGGGGGCTGGGAGGGAGGTGCGAGGTCCCAGGGGAGCAGGGGGCTGTGCACAGCTTTCCCTGGGAGAGAAGAGCCTGGGAAGCTGACGGTGTGAGGGGCAAACTGCCTGTAGCCCATGTCACCCGCTGCTCCCACTTCAGCTGAGGATGGAGGAAAAACTTGCAAGCGGAGCAGAGCAGCTCTTCCTAGAAGCCTGCAACTGTCTTTCAAAATGCATCTGGTGAGAAAGGTAAAAATAAAAAGCCAGGTCTGCGTGTGCTTTTGCTTCCCACTGTTCCTTCCTAGAAGTGGCTGGGGCAGCCTGGGGCTTCTCCAGCTTTTTGGCAGATGGCTCAGAGACCGACCCCTCTCCTGGCGCATGCACTGCTGCGGAGCTTCTCCCGAGCATCCCCAGGGGCCCTGCACCACTCGCAGCCTGAAATAGCTTCTTTCTGGTTCAGTTTTGTCCTTTTCCCACATTAGATCTCCCCAGCAATAATAGGGCCGAGAAGGGGCTTGGGGCACTTAAAAAACTTTTGTTAGAATATGAATATCATGCAGACATGGTCCCAGTTAAACTCTCCCTAATGGTGACGGTTGCAAAAAGTTTGACAGTAAGTCTTGGCTGGTTCCTTTAATCTCCCCCTCCGCCTGTCTGTCTGTCCATCTGTATCCATCTGCCTCTCCTGTCCTCTGCAAGGACTAGGAGCCCGTGGGACCAGAAGGTGCATTTTTGTTCCACGTTCGTGCTGTGCCTGGCGTGGGGGGTCCTCGTGCATGACTGGTGTTTGAAATACTGTGCAAAATAATGAATCGTAAGTTAAATAATGCTGAGCCAAGTTCACGACAGTGAGACAAGACTTCGTCAGTGACAAGTGTCTCCCTCAGGAGTAGTTTCATCAGATTCAGCTGTTTGCAGAAAATAGCTCGAGGAGTTTAATAAAGGTAATACTCATGTTTCGTGACAGCCTGGTCCTACAACGTATTTCATCATAGCTTTACGCAAGAGCAGCAACACTGGTTCTTGCTGAAACAGAAACAGACTTTTTTCTAACAAAAACTCCAAAATGACACATAGAGCTTTCCTAACATTTTTCATAATCTGTTTCTTGGAAATCAACAAATTGTTTCACAGCTTTCAGAAAAAGCTTGAAAGACAACCTGAAAACATTCTTCCAAAGAAAATATCCTCAGGAAATCACAACAGTTCAACAATCTAAACTTTTTTTAGTGTTAACCACCAGGAAAAACTGTTTTTGTTTTGGAAACTGAAGGGACTACGCAGCGGCAGAGGAGGTTTCACAGCCTCATTCAGTAGATTTTAGATATGTAAACAAGAACTAAGGAGCAAAACAAAAAACTGAGGCTGTTGTTGACTTCAAACAAGGCTAGGGCCATGCCCAAGGCATTTTGTGCAATACAGCATACACCAAGGCCTTGGTACTAACCTCATAGATAGGTTTCTTTTGAGAAAGGGTGTTTTGAGACGTGGGTGAAAACGTGGGGGTCTTGTAAAGAAGGAGAGAAGTGCTGCAAGCGGTGGGAGAGATGTTCAGCACATCGAAGGTGGTCTCTCCATGCGGTACAGCTGGCGTTGGAGCCTGATGGCTTCAGCACCGTGGAACCCGCGTTTGGCGCGGGCAGCAACATGCAGGTGTGTTATTACTCCCAGCTTCTTCAGAGCCCCAGGAAGCTGATGAGACATTTGTAACTGTAGGTTATTTTGTCGCAGGAACCAAATTCTTACAGTCATGTGAAACACAAGTGCTCTTTCTTCTGTGCATACCCAAGAGTTTGAGGTCTTATGGGAGGAAGAGAGTCAGATTTAAGCTTCATCTCTGTTTACTGCGCGTTGCAAGTGAGTAATGGCCAACTGTCCTCAAACCACTTTGGAAATTGTCTAATCTCAGCTGAGATTTGATCTGTTATTGCTCACATTTTGGTTAGCCACCACGTAACAGTTGGGAAGCAGCCCAGGATGAGAAAGGGAGGGACACAGGCAGCTCAGACCCGAAATGAGGAAGTGTCTTTAATTAATGCTACTGTTAATTGTCTGAGTTAAACTGCTTACATGTGACCAGAGCGTTTGAATCAGTAGCCATCTCAGAAAACACAATAGCACTTGCTGGCACATGCTGGCTCTCTTTGATGCTCTCCAGTTCTCTTTTCAGTGGTGATTACTGGAGTGTGGCAGCAAGTAATTAATGTTTTTTGGAATTCCTCTATGATCCTGCAGAGGTGGTAGTGTCAGCGTTGTCAGGATACAGTGGGAGTCCGTGGAGCTGGCTTCGGAGCTGAATGAGCTGAACTGAGATCTTGGCCATGACTCTTGAACAGATGCAGTTCACATACAAGACTGCACATAAAAATAAAAATACTTGAAAGTGCCTGGTTTCCTCTTTCTCTTCCGTTTATGTTTGCTGATGCTGCACTTAGTGTCACTGTAACGGCTTGGGGTGGCTCCTCTTCTCCCATGACCCTTGTGAGACGTCCCCAGCTGAGACCTCTCCCTGTCAGAAGCTCGCCAGAGATTCATCACTGTATAACTTTTCCTTCCATCCAAACAGGCTGGTCCCTTGGGCTATTTGCTGTTTTCCTTGCGTTCATAAGCTACTTTCAGATCAGTATTTTAGTAAATAAGTACAACCATCTGCACTTGGATCACATGATTAATGCAATTTTGCTCTTAAGTTTTTCTCTACAGAAGCACCGTAAATTTTCTTCTCTCCTTCTTTGTTTCCGAGGTAATGAAAAGTAGCATGAGCATCTGAATCCTTTCCAGGAGTCCCTTCTCTTCTAGCTCTGGATAACACAGAATCTGTGACACAAAATAAGGATTTAGAACCCCCTCCTGGAGACCGCATCCTTCAGATCTGGGTTTGCTCTTTCTCTGCAGGGATCCACCGGCTGATCTGAGACGTTCTTCAGTGCAGCGTGAATATTTTTCTGCTGTGAACTCAGCATGGGTCTGACAAGTGCTGGAGCCAAAACTAGCTAATCAAAGGAGCGTCAATAGAGCCAGTTAGCCCTCAGACCGCGCTTTCAGCCACTCATGCATGTGCCACAGTTATTTATTTACTTTCTCCGCTTAGATAGGCCTGTAGACTTTGAGACAGACTTGTGGTTTTCCCAGGCAGGAGCTCTTCCTTCTCTTTCACACATCTTTACAGATATTTAAACCAAAGGTTTCTCCCTCCAGGCTGTGTCATTTTCTTTGCTGTTTCTATGGCGATGCAGGTGATTTAAGCCTTTTAATAAAACATAGCTCGTCTCTGTCTCTCTTTGCCTTTAATATATTGACAGAGTAGAGTGTTAGTCCAGGTATCAAACAAGAGCACGGTGCTTGGAGCATGGCTGCCTTTCTGATGGGTGTAGGTGATCTGAAACCTCAGCTCAGCTGTATTTTATTTGTTGTGTTTTATTTAGATATCTGTGATGATTCCTTTGTCATCCAGGGTACAAAATATCAAACACAGATTTCTTCCCCTGTGCCCACCCCTCCTTAAACTGGGCGACCTACGAAGAGGAATATTTGGCTACGTTAGTGTCCCAACAGGAAGAGATGTTTCTGTTACCTTCTTCTGTCTGTGCTTCTCTGAGTTATTTGTCTCATACAGTTTGACATTTGTTCCATCATATTTAACTGTTTTTATACCACTGGCTGGGCTGGGTGATTCCTATCAGAAAAAATCATATTCCTTAGTCAAAATTTCCCCATAGTTCTTTTTGCTTCTTTCTTTCTTTCTTTCGAACAGTAATCATGACCATGAAGAAATAGGGCCTGCCTTTGGGGATCAGCTAGGAATACACTGCTATCTCAAGGAGTCTGCAAAAATGTACTTTATGCACAGCATTGAAAAGACCTTTTTTAACATTGTTGAGAATTTGAGTGGAAAACTAAGTAGAAGGATTAAATTACTGGTATAGATGGGGACTTTTTCCTACACCTTCTTTTTGTTGTTCTTTCCTTTCTCAGACCCTTTGGCCTTTACTCTTCCCTGCTCTCCATTTTCCCCATCCTGCACTCACGTATCTAATCAATTTCACTCTCCTCTCCCTCTGTCCCTGATCTCTGACAAATCTCACCAATTTAACTGCAACTTCCTTCAGATATGGAACTCTCTCCTCCTCAGCTGTGCCCCTATACCCAAACTCCAACCTCAGCCTGTTTTTCTGACATCCAGGGACATCTGCCGTCATCTCAGACCCATCATGGCTGAAGGGGAACTCATTCCAACAGATCTTTTCTCCTTTTCTCAGTCACTGGCACTACGACTTCCTCTTACCTCCACTTGGGCTGACAGCCTGGGTGTCATCCTCAGCTTAGACTTTTCTCTCCATTCTCAAGGTCCTGTAGACACTTTCCCTCTAGCTTCTCCCAGACCTGAACTTTCCAGCCACTCACACAATGAAGATGCTGTGCAGGCTCCTTCCTCTGATGTCTTTAGTCCTGCAGTATATTTTCCTGTGCAGACCCAGTCTTGGCCCACCACTGGCCACCCAGCTTGTTGCTGTACATATGAGTTTCCCATCACTACTGATCATGTTCACCACCCATCACTTTGTTGGGCTCCCTTGTCCATCCATGTCCACCCCTTGCTTCATGCCAGGCTCTTACAGAAGAGCTCTGAGGCAAGGAACTCCTCAGTTCTGCATTTCTCCAGCATCTGGTTCATAAGTTGTGACTGCTGGTCCAAGAATAAGAATAGCAACAACGTGCAAGCTGATTCCAGCCCAAATCAGCAGAGGCCAGAAGTTGCTGCGCTCAGAAGTCTGTTCATAAATCAAAGTGAAATGTGCTGTCTGTGCGTAGCTCCCAGTAGACACACATCTGCATAACACATACCACTGACACAACTGGCAGTGGGAAAAATATCTAAACATATCATTCCCACAGTTGTGGAGGAAAGAATAAAGATGTCTAATTCCCCCGTCCCTAGGGTGAACCCTGATCCAGGTAAGTGCAGTTCTTAGGAACTGGAGGTTTTAAAAGCAGAGGGACCATTAGAAAAGTCTAATCTGGCCACACTGGCTAGAAAACATCCCCCAGGGACTCCTGTGTAAAGACCATAAATGAATTTAGAAGAAGAAAGCTGAAAGAAAGACATCCAATCCTTACTTTAAAATCTCAGAAGGTGGAGAAGCAAGCTCATCCCTTGGTGAGTTCTTCCAATACTAAAATCTTATTTTCTCCCATTCTGGATTTGTCTAAGCTTCAGCTTCCAGCCATGGGATCGTGTGCTGTTGTCTGCTACATGAAACAAACAAACAAACAACAACAAAAAACTTATTAAAATCCTCACACAGTTTCAGCATGTATAATTCATCAGTCAAGTATTGCCTTGAATGAATTGAATACAAATAGCTTCTTTCACTTGGTTTCATTATTGTAGCTTGCTTGCCCCTGATTTTCAACATCCTTTTCTCCTGCACAGACCAGAGATGAACACTATACAATAGAGGCTGGTCTCCAAAGAGCCAGGGTGGGGGTAGTACCACCGCTCCTGTACAGTTTTCTCCTCTTTCACCCAAGTACACTATTTATTCTGCTAGCCAGTGTTATATAAGCATGGAGCAATCTGCATTGGTCACTCCCGCAGAAAAATTGTATTGGCAAAGTACAGTTTGCACTTCAGTCTTAGCTCAGTCAAGCGGAGGCAATTTTGGCCCAATTTTTGGCCAGAGCAATTGTCCCTCTCGCACCTGGTCCCTCACATTGGGTCTCTTAAGCTGCAGGATCACAGGAGAACCATGAAGAAAGCGATGCTGGTCATGTCCGAGTCCTAATGCAGCAGTGATGTTGGAGGATTTTGACTTCTTGTCTGGAAATAAAAAGATGGAGATGGAGATGGAGATCTAGTGTTTTGCCTTTGCTTTAATAGCTCAACTTTTTGTTTGTTTGTTTGTTTATATCCTGTCCCTCCTATGTTTTTAAAGAATTCAGTTTTCATTTTTGAATCACAGCTGGAGGTAACATGTTTGACACTGTTATTTTGCAAACTGAATTTAGTGCTGCTAAATGGTACCAGATTGCTAGGGCTGACTTCTGCCTGTGCCCCTGGCAGAAGAGAAGCAGGACAAACCTGAGCTGTGGAAGGGGTTGCCTTTCAAAAGGACCAAAATGCTCCCAAACCAAAGCCCACTCTGTCTTTGCTGAGTGTGTAGACGAAGTGCAGGAAGATCCAGCAGAGGCAGATCTCCAGAGACATCTCTCACTGCACAGCCTTCCAGTCTGCAGGAACCGCTTTACCTTTCCTACTTCACTCAGAAACCAACATCTGACCGCAGAGGGTCTCGTGTAGAGCCCATACTGTAATGAGAATTATGAGTCTAAAGCTATTACCGACTGAGCAGGAACGGGCACTCGTGTCCAGGAGGTTGCATGGCCCTGACTTGGGATGGACCCATGCAAACCAACCTTTCTTCTTGCACTTTGCCTGGATAAAACAAAAAGGGGAGAGAGGCATTTATAGTGAGCAATCTTGGCACAACATATAGTTAATGCAATTGAACTCACACTGTGCTCAGTTTTCACAACTAGGTTCTTATTCCGATGAGTTAATTCCCTTTGATGTCTCTCATGTTCCTCCCCTGCTTTCGCTGAGTCTAAAATAACCGAACTGTCCATCTTGCTTATGGAATTACTGAACTTTTAAGAGAACACAAAGTGCACTCACATGAGGATTTGGGATTAAACCTCTCTTGTTTATGTTAAACATAACATCTTAATTCATCCACTGCTGGAGGGCAAATGAATCTACACAGCCCCAAAGAAACCTGCTTTCAAACCCTGGAGCAAAGGTCAATGTGATTTGTTTCTCGTTACAGATGTTCTTTCTGGTAAAGTTGTCTCATGGTATATGACAGTCCTCTTACAAAACACCTTTATGCAATTTACAGCATTTTTACTTAAATATTTTCCATTGTAAGACAACATGTGCTTGATTTTCTGCACATTTCTATTCTTAAACTGCACAAATCTGTGGAGTATCTGACCTTTTTCCAGGGATGTGATAAGGAACCCAACTGCCTGCCATCCATGTCTCACTCAGCGCCCAAGGAGCTCTCGATTTGGGGATTGAATGCCACTGAAGCTGGCAGTTTCCTGAGTTGGGTTGGGCTCCAGCCTCCCAGCTCTGGGGTTAAGTGTACTTTGTGTACAGATGTGCATGCACATCTGGAGGGGGAGACTTGTGGGAAGGTGGGGGCAAGGCAGCACAGATCACTGAGCCATAGATTACTGTTGATTACTACAGGGGTGAGAAACACCCCTCTACCCTGAGAAGTCGCACAGGTGAAGGGAATGGGAAGTACCATGAGGGATAAGGCAGGCACAGTGATGCAGAATCCAAGAGTAAACCAGAGGCAGTGGGGAACAGGCAGAGGAGGTGGGAGGAAAGGCAGAAAAAGACCTGGGGTAGAAGAAAAGGGGCAGAGAAGGAAGCAACTGGTCAAGGAAAATTTAAGGCAAAGAAGGAGCAAATGAAGGAATTAAGAAGTTTAGAATTTAACTGAACACTGTATAGTGAAGCTACTGAAATATGGACAAGAAGGGGAAAAAAAAATGAACAACTAGAATCCTAAGCCTTTATTTTTTAAAGTGGCCGCTAATTGTAGGTGTCCAGTATAAACACCATCAGAGACATCTGCATTTTCCCCCCGTAGCTGTCAGCCCTTTTGTAAAAACAGCTTTCTCTCAGCAATCTTACACTGGCCAGCTTGCATCGCCTCTCCTCCTGCAGAAAGCTGAGCTGGGCATGTGTGTCGTGCCGTGCCTCTCTGCTGGTCCCCACGCTCCTGACCTGCCTGCAGCTGGAGAGCTGCCCTCCTTCCTCTGCCTGCCTTCCCCAACACAGCCCCACCATCACCCCCCTTTTGTCTCATGAGCATCCCCATATCTACTTCCATTTCTCTTTCTGGGCCATTTAAATGCAGTAACAAGAGAAGCAGGGGTGTGGTTTCTTGTCTGGGGTTGCTTTATAATCTGTGTCCCCAACAGTGAGGGCTCGGAGCCTTTCCACCATATCAGCTGAGCAAACCAACTTCCATCAACGCTCCTGTGAGATGTGCCTGTTCCCCACAAAGCACTCATTCCCCAACCACCAGGCAGCAAGATTCTCTCTTTACCTGCTACTGTGAGGGCATCAAACCATCTAGACAGACCTCCCCAGATGGCTCAAGGCCCTGCTCCATTGGCATGTGACCTTGAGTATGTCTTGCTCTCCTCCGGTATGCTTTTAAATAGGACTTTCTTGACACAGACACTGTGTTTGCAGAGCAGTTGACATAGAAGCACATCGCCACTGCCATTGTGCGGGAGGTTTATTTGGATTTTAGAAATTGCTCTCAACAAAGGATAAAAAAACTTGTACTTAACCCCATGAGTTGACCCAAGTGTGTGGCCACAGTAGTGAAATGGGCTCTGATCCAGCTCTCCCAGTGGAGATTGCACCCTCCCCTCATGCAACCAGCTGGCTCATTGCTCTTCAAAACAGATCATGATTCAGGGGAACTTCTTTCCCCAGGACCTGGGTTAGCAATGCCACCAACACCAGTGAGGGATTCACCTGGATACCAACAATGAGAGTCGTGCTGCTGAAGGGTAAGCATTGGTTGTCTAGTCCTGCTCCCAGCTTCCCTGGCAATGAGATGCTCCCACACACCGTCAGCATTGCCAAGGTGGAAACACCTCTACCTCTGAACTTGCCTTGGCTAAGTGAAATGCACCCATGGATTTACTCATAACCCACTAGGAGAGGCTGACTGCTATGCTGCAGTGCAGTAGATCGGTGCCTTTACATGTATACAGCAGCCTGCACAAGGTCTTATGTCAAGGCCAGGACAGCTGTCCCCTGGCCACCACTTCAGGAGTTGATGACACGTACAAAGCAGGTGGTGCTGGAAGCAGTGAAGGCTACACAATCCAGCAGCAGCAGGCTAAGCAAATTATTTTATCCTCTTTATCAGGGAATGTAGTGGTAGGACAAGGGTAATGGCTTTAAACTAAAAGAGGGTAAATTTAGATTAGATATTGGGAAAAAAATTGTTACTATGAAGGTGATGAGGCACTGGAACAAGCTGCCCAGAGAAGCTGTGGATGCCCCATCCCTGGAAGTGTTCAAGGCCAGGCTGGATGGGGCTTTGAGCAACCTGGTCTAGAGGAAGGTGTCCCTGCCCATGGCAAGGGTTTGGAACTAGATGGCCTTTAAGGTTCCTTCCAGCCCATTCTATGATTCTATGATTCTATTTGCTGGATTATATTGCCTATTAGCAGAGCTACCTGGCTCGTCCTTGGATTGCATTAGCTGTTTGAGCTAAAACATCATATTTTGCATGTTTATCTTGGGTAGATTTCTGTGGAAAACATTTCAACTGTCTCTTCACCATGGAAGGCTAAAGAGCAATGTCTTGATTTGTTTGTGTTGAAGGCTGTGTTCCTATGAGCAGCGGCAAGACCTCCATATCTGGCTGAAAGGTGCGGATAGAAAAGGAGATTGAATGTAAAAATGACATATGGGGACCACAAAGCCAAGCCTAGTAGGTGACATAGGTACCAGCTTCTTACTACATAAAGCATTTGTGAATATACATCCATTAATGTGTTTATGGCACTCAGATAACGTGGAGACAAGAATTATAGGTAAGCCCATCTAGGTATTAATAGCTCTGTCTCTGAAATTCTGCCTCTTAAATCCTTAACGATTCAAGGACAGAAGATTTCAGGACGTTGCACACTGAGCAGTGAAGATAAAACATAACTGCTCTCTAGGAGGGCACAGCCCAAACAGCCGTTCAGGGCTCACCACTCTGAACTATGGCAGGATGCTTAGGAGACATCGGAAGTTCTTGTGCTACTGAAGATTTACCATTACCTATTGATATAAGTAGGAGTCAGTTTCTGTCCATGTATGCATAGAACTTGTTGAGACACTAGGAAAGCCCTTCTCTATGGTTCCCACCTTCAGGTAGAAGAGCACAAAGAAAGAAGAGCTCTAAAAACCCATTTGTCCAGGAGACAGTAGCCCAGTGCAATAGTCAGAGAAGAGCTGCCTTCTGCAGGCACCCTACTAAAAACCCAGCTGTGCAGAAGCTTGCTGTATATGGACACAGCTGTAGCCTGAGGTTCTGCAGGAGGCCAAAACACTTAGGAGAGGCTTTTGCAATGTAGACATCCTGAATAAGTTGTCCCCATTACTTGGAGGGCCACCACAAAGTCACTTGCAGCCCATCCATACTCTCACCATGAGTTCGGTGCTGAGGTTCAGCCCTGAGCCTTGTCTGCCACACAGGTGATAACATAACTAAAGGGGGGAGGAAAAATCTCTGTTTCACAGAGATGTATGTTAATCTCCAACTCCAATAAATATATCCCAGCTGCTAGGAACAGCTGTGAAAGACTTTTTTCCTTTTTCAAGTGTGATGCATTCCTCCTCTTCACCATCCCCTCATGAAGGGGGGAAGAAGAGCCTTGGATAAAAGCCTTGCTCCAGGGCAAGCAGAGATCTAGACTACAGCTTTGCATAAATCTTTCACTTGGATTCCCCAGAGAGCAACTGCAAACTTGAAAAATGGCATAGTAAAGCAGGCACAGGTGTGAACTCCTCTTTTTTTATTTGGTTTAAAAAAAAAAAAATGCTGTGAATAGCCCCTAGAACATGATTTCTTTCACTGAGCTTTCAGCTTCTTCAGCTCTTCTAGAACTATCCCTGTGTTGAAAAAAGTGTTATTTGTAAACCAAAAATGAAACTGTGTTCCTGTACCAGTATCCACTGCAAAATCCACATTAACCACTCTGTGCTGCTTCTGCTACTTTTTTCTCCCTCTAGAACAATTTGTGAGGGAGTTTTTGCTCTCTCTTACTTTTAAATGCAAATGCATCCAAGATTTGCTGGGTTTGGCTTGCAGTGGGAGGGCAGCCTCTGAGGAGGCTCAGTTATGTCTTTCACCCCGGGGTCAGCTTTGCATCCCGCATTAAATTTGGCTCCTTTACTTGAAACAAAGAAACACTGTTATTACACAGGCTTCTCCTCTCCTCCATCCAGGCACTTTCATCCCCAAGTGCTTTGGCAACAAGTGGCCGGAGCTGGCTGGGGCCAGTGGAGGCGGCTGTGTGGGCTGAGCTCATCCCAGGCTCCCGGCAGGCTCTTCTCGCCCCCCACACCCTACCTTTGTCCCTAAATCTTTCATGTTCTCATTAAGCAGGAGTGTGTTTGCTCTTTTGTTAAGGCTCCATTGTAAAGGAGGAAATTGCTTTTGCGACTGCAGTCCCAAGGGCTGTACTTTTCTTGTGCAATTAGACCTTTATCAGACCTCATGCTGTAGTGATAACATTTGCTATGTGTATGCTGACAGACACTGACCTATCGCCTAAATAATATAAGAGAAATGCTTTAAGATATTTTTTTTGAAGTCCTTGTCTAGTTCATAGGTAAAACCATATTTGCAGTAAATAAAGTGAAAATATTTAGGACCGTATAGGGTACTGCTAGTCACCGTGTCTAAGCCTGGCAAGCCACTCTAAGCATGAGATGGGCTTGGTGACTACTTCTCTCCTGCAACTGTCGTGGGAGCACAACCTGTTGGAACTGCAGAGCCCACCAGGCTGATCACCACTTTCTCACCCCAGCATTCGCGGTGCTGAGCCAGAGGACCCTGCTCTGTCTGACAGCAGGAAAAGCTGCCCGCAGCAGGACAGCTATAATCCTACTCAGCTATAATCTGAGAGTACGTGGAAAACGGTTTACCCACCTAGGTAGTTTTGCATTTCAGTGCTGCTCTGGTTGTGTTGAAAGCCAAATTAATAATAAGGTCTGGCCAAGTTCTGCATAAGTTGAAACCTGACTTTTGGCTCAGCTTCTGTCTGACAAAGAGCAAGATTTGATGTTCCTTTCAGCAGCATTGCTTCCCTTTCCAGCAAACAAGCTGTGGGTGGCTTTCCTCCAGATTGAGGATACCGGTGGGTCTTGTAAGCTGTGGTGGGAGGGTGACATGGGGTTGGGTTTAAAGAGGTGAAGAGTCAGAATCTGCGAAGTTTTTGCAGCCTATGCAATTAATTCATAACAACAGAGCTAGCATAAATCCTACCACTGCAGCGCATGGCTGTGCCTGAGGACGTGGCTGTGCAGCTGGGAGAAATGCCCGAAGACTGGAGGAAAGCAAATGTTACTCCTATCTTCATGAAAGGCAAGAAGGAGGACCCAGGGAACTACTTGCCTGTCAGCCTCACCTCAAAGAGGCACAGCTCATCCTGGAAAACATTTCCAGGCACATGAAGGAGAAGAAAATCATCAGGAGTAGTCAGCATGGATTCACCAAACAGAAGTCATGCCTTACCGACCTTATAAGCTTCTGTAATGAAATCACCAGCCTGATGGATGAGGGAGGAGCAGAGGATATTGTCTTCCTGGACTTCAGTAAGGCTTTTGACACTGTCCCCCACAACATCCTCATAGACAAGCTGTTGAAGTATGGGCTGGATGAGCCAACAGTGATGTGGATTGAAAACTGGCTGAATGGCCAGACCCAGAGAGTAGTGGTCAGTGGCACAAAGTCTAGTAGGAGGCCAATAACAAGTGGAGTACCCCGGGGGTCAAAACTGGGTCCAGTCCCATTTAGCATCTTCATTAACAATCTGGACAACAAGATAGAGTGTACCCTCAGTAAATTTGCAGATGACATGAAACTGGGGAGAGTGGATGACTCACCAGAGGGCCGTGCTGCCATCCAGAGGGACCTCAATAGGCCTGAGATGTGGGCTGACAAGAACCTCATGAAGTTCAACAAGGAGAAGTGCAGAGTCCTGCACCTGGGGAGGAACAACCCCAGGCACCAGGACATGCTGGGGGTCACCCAGCTGGAAAGCAGCTTGGCAGAAAAGGAGCCAGGAGTCCTGGTGGACACCAAGTTGAACATGAGCCAGCAATGTGCCCTTGCTGCTAAGAAGGCTAATCGCATTCTTGGCTGCATTAGGCAAAGTATTGCTGACAGGTTGAGAGAGGTGATCCTTCCCCTCTGCTCAGCATTGATGAGGCTACACCTGGAGTACTGTGTCCAGTTCTGGGCCCCCAGTACACAAGAGACCTGGACAAACTGGAAAGAGTCCAGTGGAGGGCCACCAAGATGATCAAGGAACTGGAGCACCTCTACTATGAGGAGAGGCTGAGGGAGCTGGGGTTGCTCAGCCTGGAGAAGAGGAGGCTCAGAGGGCATCTTATCAATGTCTATAAACACCTGAAGGGAGGGTGCACAGAGGACAGAGCCAGGCTCTTTCCAGTGGTGCCCAGTGCAAGGACAAGAGGCAATGGGCACAGACTGGAACACGGAAGGTTCTGTCTGAACACCAGAAGCACTTCTTTACTGTGCTGGTGACGGAGCCCTGGCACAGGTTGCCCAGAGAGGCTGTTGAGTCTCCCTCCTTGGACATCTCCAAAAGCCACCTGGACGTGGTCCTGGGCACCCTGCTCTGGGTGTTCCTGCCTGAGTAGTGGGTTGGACCAGAAGGCCTCCAGAGATGCCTCCCAACCTCAACCATTCTGTGATTCGATGACATGCAGAAGCTCAAGCTATTGCCCATTGTGTGGGGACTGATGGATCACACTGAATCATACCAAGAGCTGTTCTGGACTGTGCTTGGAGTTTCTCATTTTAATAATCTATCAACCTTCACTGAAATCAATGGGAGGCTGACACTGATGGTTTTAATGTCACTTGGGTTGGCTGCTAAAATTCAACATTATTTGAGATCCTCTCTTACTTTCTCCCTCTGAAGTTCAAGAAACTTACTACAGACAAGTGCTGTCATGCATAGGTATGATTAATACGTTGTATGATTAATACTCCACGGTTCAGATCAGAGCTAATCTCTCTCTTAAGAAAAAGATCTTTTTCTACCCGATATCCAGAGGTGCTAGAAGAGAACTCCCCATGAGGAGACCTTGGTTCTTAAAATTGCTTAGCTCTTGATTCATCTCTCCTTACAGGCATTTGACAAAGTGATGAGTCCTACACAGATTGGAAATTGCAGAGCATTTTATGAAAGATGATAGAAATGCACTGAAAGACAATAAAACAAAGCTGACCCAGCAGGCAGGAGGCTGGACTTGGAACACCGGGGTGTAATTCCTTTTTCTGCCACTGGCTTCCTGTGATACTTTGGACAGGTCACCAGAGGCCAAATACTTAAAAATATGATTTCATCTCATTGTATCCCAGATTCCCATCTGTAAACTAGGGATAACACCATTTTCTTTGATCACAGTGGTGTGGTGAAGCAGAGATCCTAGGGTAGCACGATAAGGGGGACTACGTGAATAGTAATAGACTACTGGGGACTACATGAATAAAGCTCATCTGGTTTGTTGTAGGAAAGACTACTAACAAAGAATTTATAACAAATTGAGGAAAAGAAATACAGCAGTGAAATGTTCAGAATTACTAACTATTTAAGGGTTTGGGAAAATGCCTAGAGCTGTGAGTAGGTGCCAGAGAAATTAATTATGATAATAAAACTTCTGGGAAGAGGTGGAAATGGTGGAATGATCAAATCATGTGTAATTATGAGGAACATTTTTTGTCTTGGTAACACAGCACTGCAAGGAATGTGTGTGTTGCCTCCAGAAATGTTAGGGGCCGGGATGTCATTCTTTCAGAAACAAAACAGACAAGAACCAAAAGGAAGGGAAAAAAAAAAAAAAAAAAGAGGAGAAGAAGAAGAAGAAAATCAAAGAAAAGCCAAACCAAACAAATGCCTCACAGGTCGTGACAGAGCAGCCAGAGCTTTGAAAAGAAGGCCAGGGGAAATTCCCTGAGAAGATTCACTCTGCTCAGGTAGGAATTCCTCTTCCCTAACCTTTGTTAGGGATCAGCTGAACCAGGTTATATGGCCTTGTTTCTCCCTCCAGCCGTACACCACGAGTCTGCACATGTGAGTGGATGATCAGGGACAGACAAGCCTCTTCCCTTTTTTCTTCCCATCCTCCTGTCTCTCATAGATATCTGTTTAAAAATTGGACTTCATGGTTGGAGCTTCTTTTCCAATGTAGTGGCCTCTTCTGGAGTCACGTCGACTCTGAAGGGCAGTGAGCAGAGCTCACAAGGCCAGCAGTGCTTGCTGCAGTGGAGAGCTACTCAACCGCTCCTTCACATTTAATATATTTAAAGGCATGTTTGACAAACTGCTACTCATTGCAAAAAATTATTCATAAGAACCCAGCCTTGATGGCAAGTTGGCAGCACAATTACCTAAATTCTCTCTGTAGGAACTCCAGGTCACCAGTGACCATTTAAGGCTGTGCTGTTTCAAGATTAATTAATTGCCTCCTGGATTTCCCCTGCTCTGCAAGGCTTTCCTGGGTTCACACACACTGCCAGCTGAGACACAGAAAGCCAGTGGGGAAAAATAGAGCTGGGAGAGGAGATATGGTTGGGCCCTGCCTGATAAAGCTTTGGTTTTGTTTGCTTCTGGAAACCACGATCTCTTTGTGCTGCAGTTTCGGTTACGCTGCAGGCCATTGAAAAGAGTTAATAATAAAATGAAAAAAAAAAAAAGCATTGCAAGCAATGTAAATGAAAGGCTTTGATCTTGCTCTGCTGTCTGGGAGAATGACTGCAAAATCCACCCCACTGAAGGGCTGCACTAGCGGTGCTTCTCGGAAACTCACCCTTACAGGATTCATCCAAATCACAAACTGGGCCCACAGCTGCAGCTTATGTTGTCCCCTTAAAAAGGAAGCTTTGATACACAGCAGTGGGATTCCCACACGCACCAGTACGGAAAGTTTTCTTGATTCTTATTCCTTATAGAAAAGGTATGTAATCCTCATTCCTCATAGAAATGACATATAATTCTCCATGGAATAACCACTTCAGTGCATCATATGGCTTGCCCTCAACATGGTACCCAAAAGCCCTGACATGATGAGTGTTCAGCATTCTTCCCAGGGCACTGTCCTGACGGATGCTCCCATCCCCCAGCAATATTTGAATGCCCTTAGATCAGGCTCTCTGCCCTCTCACTCTGCTTAGGATTCAGAGCACTTTTCCTGGACACTCTGCAGAAGGATCCCTGGAGATCCCGTGAATGAAAGGAAATCTTTACATTCTGTTTTCTGTCCATTGGCTCTGCAGTGATGCTATCCCATATCTCATAGATTGCTGACATCTTGGCATTAATTCTCTTTGGCTTTCTTTGCCTGCTATATCCTGATGTCTCAGATATGATCTATGCCTTTACTGACAGGTTCATTGATAGAGAGCCTGCTCCATTAAAACAACACAAGCCTCAGAGAAGCCCCCTGATCTCAGCATTTATAAGTGGGTTTCATCTAGATTCCAAAATCCGTTACTCTCAAAGAGCATACCATGCAGGCAACTTCCATTTGTAAACAGTGAAATCCACCAGGGTGGTACGGCAATCTGACCTGCCCTCCTACTGCACCCTTCCCCATGGTTTGCTGGGATTGACAGACCCTCTCCTTTAACCACTGTGCAGTTTTACCAGGGGAGTTAGAAGATTACTGCAGTCTTCTTCAGGGATGTCAGCATTTCAGCGAGGAGATGCTGTGAAGCACTGTATTCTAGTTGGGTTCTCACCCTGCGTTGCGAGAGTATCCAAATGCCTTTCAGACACACCTCCAGCAGTGTACCTATCATTTGCTGGAGGTGTTTATTGCCTTCTTTTTTTAACTCCCCGAGTTAAAAGCTATTATTTGTCAGGCTCTTTTCTTCTTCATGTACTTTATATTATCAGCTTTCAATAAGTGCATCATTTAAGCTTTAGGATGGAACCTGGAAATAACACTTAGACCCCTGGTGAGTTCATTCCCACAGACTAAAGATGCTTTCAGACCATTCTGCCTGATTACATCCTGATACCGAATGATTCAAGAGAGCAATCCTTATTCACTTCTGCCGTTCCTACGGTGAGTACCATGACAGCACAGCACAGGGAGGACCAGGCTGTTTGGCTTTTTAGATTTTGGTGGTTTTATTCCATTTTCCACCTCTGTCTGCACCTAATTCTCAGATATGTTAGCTCAAGCTAGGAAGTAACTGCTCTGATTTCAAGTGAGATGGGGTTTACTCAGCTGGCTGCCTGCTTTGCTCAGTTATTAATGTTGGACCACTATTGACTTTGCATCCCTGAGCTTAGTGGCAAACAAGTGCTGAAAAATGGAAGAGGCGAGGAAAAGAACAAGGAGAAAAAAGCATCTGCTTCCAAAGCAGTTAGGTCATCTGTAATCCAAGTTGCCCGCGAATTATATTAATCTGTGAAAAAATCATTCTCAGGGAAGTTATTTTCTCCTTCTCAGATTCCTCTAGATACTTTCACTCAACATATTCTTCTCCATTTCCTGGGTTCAAGGATAAGGTGTTTTGGGGTAATGGCTCTGGGCAAATGATACTTTTATGAGAGCTGGCTGTAATCTAGGAAGCTCTTTGAGGTTTGGTACATAGATACCCACCGAAGCGCTTACAGGCAAAATGAGTTACAAAATTAAAGCGATATATTAGCACAGCTCTCACTCGCAAAAGCAATCTTCTGCACTCAGTCCCAAAGTGTATTTTACTGTCTGCAGTCTCAGGCAGCTCGAAACCTTAGATGACCCCTTGCTTTCAAAGAATAAAGCAGAGAAAATGCCTCTGAAGAAGTTTACTTTCATGAGTTCCTCATGTCTCAACCCTAAGCTCCCCCGTAGCTTACACATCCTACACAAAAATCCTCCAGAACCCCACAGCAGCCTTCAACAGGGTATCTCTGCTCTGGGACACACTTCTGCTTCCAAAACCACGGTGTCCAGCTGGGACTCCTGCAGCAGCTGTGTTAGCAACCAGCTTTAGCCTCGAGGAGGAACTACTGGGACTTTTAAAGAGATCTTGTACTAAATCCCCACCCACAGCACAGCCTATAAACAGAGCAGGGGGGGTTCAGAGGGAAACTTATCAGATCAAGGAAAAATCTTTGCAGAATTCAGAACTGGCCACATATAGATCAACAGGGTTTTGATCTCAGGGGGCGTCCAGATCCTATGGTGATGCGCTATAGGAAAAACTGTGAATAAAAGCAATCCCTAAAACTGAAACCCTGCTGGGAATGATGTGAAATCTTAGTGATATTTGACCCTGGACTTGATTCAGATTTTGTCACAGGTCCCTTTCCTTGGGAAGAATAGGCTAAGCCAAAGCAATGAGATCTGGATAGGAACTTTATCATTTGGGCCCTACTCTGACATCCTAATAGTAATAAATGTATAAGATAAAATATATATTAAACTAATAGTATCTCAAACAACTATCCAAACCCTTCAGCAGGAAAAGATCCCTAAAAATCATTAAATTTCCTTCACTTTTCAGTGTCTCTGGCATACACAATCCCCTTTTAATAGCCAGAAGCTATGATGTAATGCAATCAAAAACAAGCCTGACTTTTATTTCTTTGCAGCACTCAGAGTTGAGTCCAAGTACCCCTTTTCCTTTGTACCCTTCAACCCAGTGGCCAGCAGAAGAATCAGGCAGCAAGGGAAAAAGAAAAGAGGTTAAAAGAGCTGGCTGCAAGTGAAACAGAGAGAGCCATAGAAATGACTGCAAAGAAGCTACCTGGGGTCCTGTTCAGCTCTCCATCACATCCTGTGCAACTCTGTCCACCTTGGGAGAGCTTAGCAAATAGAAATGACTACATGTTTACCCCCTGTACACCCTATTCTACAATAATCAACCCGAAGAAACTAATATTTCTTTAGACAAGAAGGCAGTGGAACAAGCAAGTGAAGAAAGGGGAAAAATAAAACATATAAAGCCAGCATCCACTTTCAGGTTACAACCTATGGGTTAATAAGATTTTTTAATAGGTTGTTTCTTTGTCCTTGCAGAACTCAGCATGTCTAGAAACACATTTTTTATAGCAGGTTTTCTATAACATCAGCTTGTTCTCCTGTCTGTGACTGGTTTATTGCAGCTATGATAATAATTGATCAACTTGTAAACCTGATTATGAAGTCTGCTCCCTCATTGGCTTTGTTCCTTGACTGGCTCTTGCTGTTGAAAGTGACAAGGATTTACCGTGGGGGCTGTCTGCAGCATCCACCCCTCCCTGGCTTGCCATTAATGCTGCCTGGTTCGGGAAGCACAGTCTGGCTCCCGTGGAGTGGCTGAGGATGTCTGGTTACAGAGCCTCCAGCCATTAACCCCACCTGGATCTGGTCCTAGTTGAAAAGCGAACATCAAAGTTGCAGAGAGAGTTAGGAAGGCTGGAAGAGGGGAAGAAATGCCTCTGTCTTGTATTCAACCATCCCTCAGTCCTCATAGGTCACACTTGTGAGATATTGAACTGCACAGAAGAAGACGCCCTTCAAATAGCCCTCTGGATCAGATAGTTATGATGCTGACAAAGGCATCTGGAGGCCAAAGATAGACAATATATTAAGTAGGACATATCCGAGAGGGTTCACTTGCTCCTGGGGACATCCACAGGCTATCCCTTGAGAAATCCAGACTGAATCACCCTCAGCAGACCTGACAGGCATACACAGTACGCAAGAAAGGGTTTGGCATCTGGATATCAGTCTGCGTCTCATTAGGAAACTGGACCTGATTTCTGCATGCACCAATGGTTCTTCCTTTAATACCCAGGTACATACTTCTATGGAGAAGCAGACAGTTACTGCACTGCCTGGTTGTGCTGTGAGGAACTTGCATGTTTCTGAAGCCATTTTTTATCTCATTGGAAATGCTGAAATGTGTTGGCAATTCCAGACTGAGTACCGAGAAATGATGTTTTCTCAGCACAGAGAGGACAGAGACATGAAAGAAGTGCTTTGCCATTTCTCTGCAGACTTCAGTGGGGAAATGGTGGAGTTGAGTGGCTCAGGAGCCAAGTCTTGTGCTCAGGGCTGACAAGGACACCCCACTTGAAGGCCCCCATGCCAGCTGCAGCCTGGCTGTCTGGTTGGACTCTTCACAGAAGACGAAGAGAGGAAAACATTCGTTCCATGACACAACAATATTGGGTCTCAGGTGCTGGGACAGAATGAAGCAAATGAGCTTCATCTGTGCTGCCCATGCCATGAGGCTCTCACAGGTTGAGTTAAGAAGCACTATTAAAGGCACTTTTTCATATATGAACCCTAAATTAAGGCAATTTATTTCTGCATGAGGGAATTCACCATGCACGCACATACCTAAGAGAGATGAGCTAGATGCCCAATGTCAACCGGAATTGCAAGCAATAGGTGTTTATTTAATTACCAGTACTTGAAAACCAAAATCAAAGTCTCCAGGGATGGAAGATATGGCAATGGACTGACATAAAAATCCTTAACTTTCTAAGACAAGATGTCCCTTTAGAACTGAAACAAGTACAGAAATCTTTGCCATGATGACTAGATTAATCTTTCTTCTCAAGGACATGAGGTATCCAACTAAGCAAGACTTTTGTAGCAGTAAGTACTTAAATAAAATAAGTGTATGTATGAAATGTATTTCAGCAAAATGCACTATTTTTTATTTGTACCGCTACTGGTAATAATAATGGTTAAAAGCTCAGAAGCATTGTTTTACATTCTAAGGAGCTTTACAAGCACTAAGGAATTAAGGATTTGCTAATAAAGAGTGGTGAATTAAAAAAAAAATCACAGAGGGATTTTAAAAAGCCCGAGTAGGCTATAGCAATCAATTGAAGATAAATGAGAAACCAGAGAAATCTGATTTATATTAAAAAATCCCTAAAAAACATAATGGGTGAAATGAGTTCGGTGTGTCTGTGTGTCTCTTTCCAGAACTGGATGGATGTGCCCGCAACACAGAACCAGCCACAACAGAAATCCTTTTGCTGGGAAATTTGGGACAGATATAGATGTTGATTCTGGCCAAGGTGCCTTATCCCAAGAAGCAGATCACAAAGACAAGGATAAAACCATGATGAGAGATAAGTGCAAGATGATGGTCAGAATGTACCTAGGTATACTAGCCTAACATCTTTCTCCAAGGTTACTTTTATGGAGATACTTGACACTGTAATAAATAAATAAAACTCTGCTGCTTCATAAGGGGAAATCTGTGATCAAAGACTTCTTTAAAAGTGCCATTAAAATTAAGGTATTAAGTGCATGTTTGTATTAAAGCACATAAGCAGATATTCAGACAGCTCTGGGCCTTTTATTTTTCAGCTGTTAGCAGTGTTAGAGCCTAAGCCCCTGTTCAGGTTTTGTTCACTAGCAGCACCATCTCTGGTTCAAGCACCAGTGTATTTTAGTGTTGTATCTTAAAGCTCAAACCTGCACAGCACCAACTTCACTTAAGAAGTGCTGAGCGCCCTCAGCTGTCTGAGAAGTACTTTGTTTTCTGCCAAAATCTCAAGTCTGTGTTTACTGCCTTGAATAACCTCAGAAAAATTCTCCTCCTTCTTTTTTTTCCTTGCAAATCAAATTCTTCCCAATATTCGCTACTATTCCAGTGACGGTGCAATGGCAGGCTGTGGACTTCTAGCCTGTTCTGCAGAGGGCAAGTGCTTGTATTGTTTGCAGGCAGATGCTCTGCTGTGCCCAGGAGGCAGAGCAGAAGTGCTGAGCGGCCAGGACTGGCATCCCTCTGGGTTCCAGGGCATCACTGAGAGTTGGGGTACCCCACTGTGGTCTGCAGGGCAGACACCCATTGAAGCCCTCTTGCTCCAGGTCCCAGTGATGATAACATCTTTTTCTGATCCCACTGCATCTGTCTGCCTTGGGATTCACGCTGTAGTCTCATGCAGTGTTTATGCTGGCATACACCAGCATGGCTGCTGAAAGAATCAGCCCTTCTTCCCCTCTATCCAAAGCTACTTCTTCACAGTCTTCCACCAAAGTTGTGTGAGCATGTGATGAGCTAGCTCAAGGGAAAGGTTTTTACTTGATCTGGGTAAAAACTGATCCAGGTTAAAATCTCTGATCTGGCTGTCTGTACGTCTCCACCTGCACTCCTTTCAATGACAGTTCTTGTACAGGCTTAAACAGTAAATAAAATTATGACCCCAAATGCTTTTGATGTTTCAGTCATAGTCAGAACTCTAGCTGGCTTGGGAAGATTTCTTAGTGATTTGTCTCACTTAAGACTTTATTACTATGTGTATTGCCACTGCAAGCCCCATTGAAGACGGGAGCCTCAAGACATTTTTTGCCCCATGGGTTTTGAAGTTCAACAGCTCACGTACTCTTCTGTGCCAAGGCCCAATAAGACTACTGCATCATGGACAGCCTAGACAATGCTAGAAAACAAAAAAATCCCTGACTGCATGTTGAGAGAAAAAAAAAAGTGGAGATTTGCAAGAGTGAGAGTTTATAACTGAAAACCAAGTGACTTGCCAGGAAAAAAAAAAAAAGGAAAAGGAAAAAAAAGAAAAGTGAACATGCTGAAAAGTAGCATTCAAGGCCTCTTTGAAGCAGGTGCATTCCCAGGTTTTCTGGGGTGTTCCTCCAGTCATCACAGAGATAAGTTGAGGCTGCAACACAAGAAGGTCCCCTAAGTGATCAGAGAAATACCTCAATTTGTGAGATGTGCCTGCAAGCTTCATTTCCATTCAGTAGCAGCCACAATATCTCAAGAGCAAGACGAGGATATGGTCCCACTCTGGTACACAGCTCTCTGGAGTGCTGCTGAGGGTTCATGGCATCTAGAGCCAGAAGATGCTCCAGAAAAAAAAAAAAAAACTTAAAGGAGAGCTAGCTCCTATCATGGGTGTCATCTGGGGTCTTTTTGGGATACTGTACTGTCACAACCTCCATAACATTACTGTAATTGTTCTCTTAGTGGTTTGTAACACCTGACGTGGTCTTTGCTGCATCCTATCAAAAATGCCAGTGCAGCACAATTCACTACCATAGCAATGCTTCCCTCCTCCAGCTCGTGTAAAAAGGGAAACAGTGATGAGTGTACTTACACAACCACCAAAAATGGTGTTTTCATACCTAGTAGAAAAGCAGCCTGTGGAGACACAGCGAGCCCTTCAACTGAATATTTGGCTTCTGAGGTAAAAAACAAAATAAGGTGCATTTGCGACTACAAATATAAGAAGGGAATTTTCAAAAGGATTTAAGTGGTAACACTCGTGAAGAACTGGGTATCAAAATCCACTTGCTTCCAGGCTTTAGTTGAGACTTATGCCTTTCAAAATAATGCTATGCTTCCATTCATATAATATTGTTTTGACCATCTCTTTGCAGCCAGGAAGCAATGTTCCCTTTATGTTAAAAAGCATGATGGGAGCATGGGTCACCTCTCCTTGTGGACTGTATGGTAGTCTGGAGCTACAAACACTATTCTTTTAGTGATGAACAAGGGTGCAATTCAGGATAAAGAAAACAGTATTATTTACAAGAGATTTTCTTCTCTTTCCACTTTGCCACAGTACTTACAGAATAAAGGCTGAAATTCAGCCCCATTCTGGCTTGCTTTCCTCTTACAGCTTTCAAGAAGCACTACAGATCTCCCCATACATGGGGAGATGCTGCACTGGACAGACCACTGCTTTCCCTCAACAAGGTGCACTGCCATTGCTCCTTCTCCAACCATGACTTTTCCATCTAGCTTAAAATCCCCATGTTTCAGTTTCCTCTCTCCATGGTTCTCCAATTCCTGCTCAGTAATTCCCTAAAATAGTCCCACTTTTACTTTTGACCATCCTTAGTCAAAAGTAAAGCTCTCTCCCCTGCTTCTAGCCCTCAGTCACGTTTGCTCGTTGATCTGCCTGTGTTTTCCCGGCATGACTGTATTTGGCAGCAGTACCACATTCCAAAGGCTTCAGACATTTTCTCAGTCTGTTGCCTTCTTGGTCCAAATTTCACACTCAGAGACAGCAAAAGAAAATGGCAAAGATGCGTGTGTTTTTAAACACTTATGGTATTCTGGAGCTTCTGACCTGTTCAGTTGATGATGATCTGGAAAGAGAATTAGTGCCATCTATTGGAAAGAGAAAACAAGGACAGTTGTCAGTTTGGATGTTTCCTTTTCTGCATGTTTATCCATTTTTTTCTTCTTTCCCCTTTATCATCAAAAGTATAAGGACAAAACCAGCAACACCTGCTGGCATGGCAGCTGTTGAGTGAAACATACTACTCCCCGAGTGGACACTTGTACCTCCTGAGTGGTCAAGAAAGGAGAAGATAGACTGAACAAGGATTCTGTAGTACTGTCAGAGGCAATTATTCCGGAGTCAGTATGCTTCCTCTGAACTGCCAGAGACAGATCACAAAACCACCAGACTTACAGAATCAGAGAATATCCTGAGTTGGAAGGGACCTACAAGGATCATCATGTCCAACTCCTGGCTCCACACGGGACCACCCAAAAATCAGACCACGTGTCTGAGAGCTTCGTCCAAACGCTTCTTGAACTCCAGCAGTCCTGGTGCTGTGACCACTGCCCTGGGGAGCCTGTTCCAGTGCCTGACCACCCTCTTGGTGAAGAACCCTTTCCTAACACCCAGCCTGACCCTTCCCTGTCACAGCTCCGTGTTGTTCCCTTGGGTCCTGTCACTGTCACCAGAGAGCAGAGATCAGCGCCTGCCCCTCCGCTCCCCTCGTGAGGAAGCTGCAGGCCACCATGAGGCCTCCCCTCATCTCCTCTTCTCTGGGCTGAACAAACCAAGTGACCTCAGCTGCTCCTCATACATCGTGCCCTCTAGACCCTTCACCATCTTTGTAGCCCTCCTTTGAACGCTCTCTAATAGTTTTATGTCCTTCCTATGCTGTGGTGCCCAAAACTGCACATGGTACTTGAGGTGAGGCCGCACCAGGCAGAGCAGAGCAGAGCAGGACAATCCCTTCCCTCGCCCGGCCAGCCATGCTGTGCCTGATGTACCCAGGGCACGGCTGGCCCTCCTGGCTGCCCACCATATCCTGGTTATCTTGCGGTTATCATACAGTTATGACTTGCGGTTATCATACAGTTATGACTTGCAGTTATCATTTTGCTCTTCTTCACAGCAAAAAAATTCCAAGGCATCCTACTGACAGGCAGAAAATTACTTTGTTGTCATGCTTGTTAACGCAGAACCTTGTACTTAAAGGACCTCATACAGGGTACTTTTCATGGATGCTCTTCTTGCTAGACTGAGAATAAATGGGGACTTTTTTGCCAATTTGACTTCAATCACTAAATTTATTTAAAAAAAAAGAGATTACAGAATTTTTTTTGGACTGGTGGCAGAATGCGTTTGTTTCAAGAAGGAAGTCAGCACTGATAGTGAGGAAGTCCAGCAACTAAGCAGAATCAAATTGCATTTCATTTCAGGGCAGGGGGGTAAGCTGAAAAGGAAAACTACTGATTACAATTTCTCTACATACCAGCAAGCTCTGAATTAAACCATCTAAAAGCTGCACTAGAGGCACTACTTTTACTCTTCTGTGTCATTGCACAGGGATGTTATATAATTGCAGTTGTAAAAGAAGTTATCTATTCAGTGGTGTGTGGGAGGGAAAGTGCTACATGACACGCTGTGTATTAAACTGTGCAGAATGGGCCAAAAGCAATCAATTAGATACATTCTTTGTCACTGCCATTTGCTTTACATATCCTGTAGGGATCCCTGCTCATAACAGGTTTATCAGAGTAAAAACACGATCTTGGGTCATTATTTTCTACAATTTTATTTCTGTGTTGTCTTGGTTCCCTGGACTCAACATTTGATGATTCTCCCTTTCAAGGTAGTGACAGCATCAGTAGAATCAGTTCACTACTGGACTGATAATCAAAAATCCATGGAGATGTGGGACTGAACACACCATACCATCTGTTTATGGCAGATAAACATTCATACATCTGAATTTCAGGCCCTTTTAGTTGTATTACTGTAGATGATCATGTAAGGTCTGACATCTTTTGATGTAAATTTCACCAGCAGGTTCTGAGCCATCTCTAGGCCATGGTAGCACTTAATTGTTGTAAGAAATGAATGCATTTCATTATCTTATTTCTCTCTAGGTTATGATGACATTCATCACACAATACTGCTGACTGCAGAAGTTGGATGCACTTCACAACATCCCCTCTCCCCCACTTAATCTGCTCAAAGCCTGCAAAGAACATATCTTTATGGTGTTTACAAATTACTTGTCAATTGGAAATTAACCTTAATCAGCAAATCTGAAAGCATAGCAAACACTCTAGCATTTACTTTGGCAAGAATCCCAGGTATTAATCAAGGGTAGTGGTCCTTCTACAGACCCATGGACACTTCTGCAGACAGAATAAAACAACACTCTTTAGGAACCTGAGCTCTACAGAGGAAGCAATCCAGACTGGTGTAGCGTGTAGTCATAGTGTCCTGAGAAAGAAGTCACTCTCTGTGCTATGTCTATACAGTGGCTATGGGATCCTGGCCAAAATCAGGTGTTTCCAGCAGCTAACACAGCATCAGTCAGAAGCAAGAAGGCAACACAGACTAGAAGGACAGGAAGAGCAGAGCCAACATAAGACAGTCAGAGGCAGCACGAGTTCCACGTAATATAAGACAGACAGACAGATGGGTAAAACTTAAGCCCTATGTGTATATACATAGAGATATACATAGAGAAACGTTCTTCCTATCTAAGCTTTCTGAAGTTCAAGCCTTTGTTGCAGCTTTGTTAGATTCTCAGGGTTCAGCTCCTGGACAACTGCAAAAACAGTATCCAAGCTGTTAACCCAGGGTGATGTGAAGATAATTCAGCACAACCTTCTGTCTTTTCAGACTAAGCTAAGCTGCATTATCTCACATTTGCTAGGGAGTAAGGATGTATACAAAGACTGTTTCCATGGCTCAGCTGCCACAAGGGAATTTCTTAAGTAACTTGACTGAATCTGAGCCCTCAGACCTGGAGCTGACCGATGTCTATTTTCGCAAACAAATGTTATGGTGTGACTTGGGGAAAGCTAGACACTGTTATACATCTGTAAGCTGTGCCTGCAAATATTTACCCTCTGCAGTACAGGCACAGATAGATGAGCTACTTGTAACTCAGCCCAGCAGTTCAGGCCATCATGGGAAGAGTTAGAACAGAAGTTTGTTTTCTTCAAAGAGCCAACACAGTACAGTCCTGAATGTTACTCATGACCTGCAGAATCGATAAAGCAAATCGTGACCAGAGACTGTGGTGAAAAAAGGATCTGAATAAACTAGGTGGGCCCAAACAACTGCTTTCTCAGTTGTATTCCCACTATGCTGATGTGTTAAAACAGAGTTTCATGCAAACATTTTAACATTCCTTAGATATAAGCAATTTTTCCTTTTAAGTAAAAAAAAAAAAATCAAACTGTTTTATTTTTTTCATTTTTCCACAAGGCCTCTTTTGTTATTCCCACCACCACCACCACCCCACCTTCCACACCTATCTACAAGGACTTCAGTTTTTCTTTGCCTTTTACAAAGCAAAATGTTTCATTCCAATTAAAATCAGATATATCTGATTCCCAAGAAACTCTCCTTCATTTTACAAATGCTGACAAGGACTGTTCTTGCATTTGGATCTCTTCAAAGAATTGCAAGATACACAGATCTTATTGGCAGGGAAGCACATATCTAACTAATAAATTGTTCCCCCCAGACTCAGACATTTTGCTGTCTAAATAAGATCTCTTCCCCAAAATGGACTTTTTGGTACTAAAACAAGATCTGGGATCACTGTGGGAACAAACAGCTATCAGAAGCATAATCAAATAGTAAATGTTTCTTCAAATTGCTCTGTCAAGTAAAACTCAGTTGATCTTTGTTGCTCTTTTGCCTTTGTTGCATGCACAGTAAGATCCTCCAGATTGCAAGAACTTAGCTCAGAGCTCAAATAAAAAGTCACAACGAGCTGCTAATACTACTGCTTCTTGTTCTCACAGATGCTACCTTTACTGTCCCTCTAAGTCTTATACACTCTCATCTAACATATTGGCCATGGATGCAGTGATGGCAGACAACAATAACTCAAAGATCTCACTCCCACAAGCACAGAAGATCTCAGTGTATCTACAAGGAGGTGGATTCCCTTTCCTAGCAGTATAAACAGAAAGCACACGGATTATGGACTCAGTGTGCATAAATCTGCTATGAGACTTGTTCTTCACTGCGCAGATGGTCCCAAATGTTTGCTGGTTTTATTTCTGGGGAGATTGGTAACCTGCAGCCAGAGTCTGAATGTTGAAGTTTCTCAGCTGACAGCCTAACAAAAGGATTGGTCCCTGTCAGTGTCTGTTGTCTACCACCCTTCTCTCCCTCGTACTGGGGAGTTTGCGACTGCAGTGCTTGGAGGGCAGCTGGGAAGACCACTCCACAGAAGGGCAGAAACTGCATCCCACCACAGTGTTTAACAGACATTAACAGATATGCTATATCCCTTGAGTGTGGTTAATCCCTTCCTAATTTAGTCATCTCTACAGTATCCCATGGCAGTATTCACTAAAATGTAATTATGCCCCTGTAGGAAAAGCACCTCCTTTTGTTCACTTTACATCTGTTGTCTGATCATTTCTTGGGGCACCTCTTAGTTCCTGTGTAATGAGAAACCTTGCCTAATCAATCCTCTTGATATCCTCCTCTGTTGTTTCTTTAATAAAAAAGGGGAACTGGAAGTTTTAGTTAAGTCTCAGGGCTATGCTATCATTGGCCTCAATGAGACTGGGACAACTTACATGCCTGGAGTGCTTGGATAGATGGTTACAGGCTTTGCAGGAGAGATAGGCAGGGAAGGAGAGGAGGTGGGGTAGCCCTGTGTGTTAGGGAATGTCTTAACTGCATGGAGCTGGGTGATGGTGATGGAAGAGTCGAGTTTCTCTGCGTAAGAGTCAGAAGAAAGGCCAATAAGGTAGATATTATGGTAGCAGTCTGTTATAGACCACCCAACCAGGATGAAGAGGTAGATGAAATATTCTATAAGCAACTGGAAGTCTCATCATCACTGGTCCTTGTTCTCATGGGGGACTTCAAATTCCCAGATGTCTGCTGGAGATACAATACAGCAGAGGAAACAGTCTAGGAGATTCCTGGAGTGTGTGGAGACACAGTGTCTTCCTGACACAGGTGGCAAAGGAGCCAACTAGGGAAGGAGCCCCACTTGACCTGCTGTTTGCAGGTGATGGTGATGTGATGGTTGGAGGCTGTCTTGGGCACAGCGATCACAAAATGATAGAGGTTTTGATCTTCAGTGAAGCAAGGAAGGCAGTTAGCAGAACTGCTGCCTTGGATTTCCAGAGGGCAGATTTTGGTCTATTTAGAGACCTGGTTGACAGAGTCCATTGGGAGGCGGTTCTGGAAGGTAAAGGAATCCAGGAAGGCTGGACCTTCTTCAAGAATGAAATCTTGAAGGCACAGGAGCAGGCCATCCCAATGCACTGAAAGTCGAGCCAGCAGTGGAGACCAGCCTGGCTGAACAGAAAGCTTCTTCGGGAACTCAGGAAAAAAAGAGAGTTTATGAACTGTGGAAGAAGGGGCAGGCAACTCAGGAGGACTTATAGAGCTGTTGTCAAGTTGTTCAGGGAGCAAATTAGATGGGCCAAAGCCCGGCTGGA
The DNA here is from genome assembly GCA_013399475.1 of Chauna torquata. Classification (NCBI taxonomy): domain Eukaryota; kingdom Metazoa; phylum Chordata; class Aves; order Anseriformes; family Anhimidae; genus Chauna; species Chauna torquata. The sequence goes on from VXAL01001883.1 coordinate 350,934, forward strand.
ACTCAATTTGGCTAGTGCAGTAAGAGACAATAAAAACTTCTTTAATAAATACATCAACAGCAAAAGGAGGATTAAGGAGAATCGCCATCCTTTATTGGATGTGAGGGGAAACATAGTGATGAAAGATAAGGCTGAGGTACTTAATGCCTTTTTTGCCTTTGTCTTTATTAGTAAGGCCAACTGTTCCCAGGCTATGCAGCCACCTGAGTTGGAAAATGGTGTCAGAGAATGTGATGAAGACCCTATAATTCAGTGGGAAACTGTAGGTGACCTACTACATCATTCGAATGTTCATAAGTCTATGGGGCTGATCAGGATTCATCCAAGGGTACTGAAGGAGCTGGCAGAAGTGCTTGCCAAACCACTTTCAATAATTTACCAGTAGTCCTGGCTAAGCTAGGAGATCTCAATTGACTGGAGGTTAGTGAATGTGACTGCAATCCACAAGAAGGGCAGGAAGGAGAATCCAGGGAATTACAGGCCTGTCAGTTTGAGCTCGGTACCAGGGAAGGTTATGGAGCAGATCATCGTGAGCAGGTCATCTCACAACACATACAGGACAATTGAGTGATCAGATGCAGCCAGCATGGGTTTATGAAGGGCGGGTCCTACCTGATTTAACTGATCTTCTATGACAAGATGACCCACTTAGTAGATGAGGGAAAGGCTGCAGATGTTGTTAACCCAGATTTTAGTAAAGTATTTTACGCTGTCTCCCACAGCCTTTTCCTGGAGAAACTGTCTGCATATGGCTTGGACAGTTGTAACAGTTCACTGGTGAAGAACTAGCTGGATGGCCAGGCTCAAAAAGTCATATTGAATGGAGTTCACTCCAGTTGACCGGTCACTGGTGGTGTTCCCCAGGGCTCAGTTTTGGAGCCAGTTTTGCTTAACATTTTTATCAACAATCTGGGTGAGGGGATCAGTAAGTTTGCAGACAATACCAAGTTAGGTGGGAGTGCTGATCTGCTTGAGCGTAGGAAGGCTTTGTGGAGGGATCTGGATAGGCTGGATCGATGGGCTGAGTCCAGTTGCTTGACATTAAACAAGGCTAAGTGCTGGGTGCTGCGCTTGGGTCATAACAACCCGAGGCAGTGGTATAGGCTTGGGGAAGGGTGCCTGGAAAGCTGCCCGGCAGTAAAGGACCTGGGGGTGCTGGTCGGCAGCCGGCTGAACATAAGCCAGCAGAGTGCCCAGGTGGCCAAGAAGGCCAACGCCGTCCTGGTCTGCATCAGAAGTAGTGTGGCCAGCAGGACAAGGGAAGTGATCGTCCCCTTGTACATGGCACTGGTGAGACCACACCTCAAATATTGTGTTTGGTTTTGAGCCCCTCACTATAAGAAGGATATTGAGTTGCTCAAGCATGTGCAGAGAAGAGCAACCAAGCTGGTTAAGGGACTAGAAAACAAGAGTTATGAGGAGCAACTGAGGGAATTGGGATTGTTTAGTCTTGAGACAGAGGGGGGACCTCATTGCTCTCTCCAACTACCTGAAAGGAGGTTTCAATGAGGAGGGTGTCAGTCTCTTTTCTCAGGTGACAAGTGATAGAATATGAGGAAATGGACTCAAGTTGTGCTAGGGGAGGTTTAGGTTGGACATTAGGAAGAACTTCTTCATGGAAAGGGTGGCCAAGCATTGGAACGGGCTGCCCAGGAACATGGGGGAGTCCACATCCCTGGAGGTTTTTTAAGAGACGTGTGGATGTAACACTAAGGGACATGGTTTAGTGATGGGACTCAGTAGGTCAGGCTGATGGTTGGACTTGATGATCTTGAAGGTCTTTTCCAATCTAGATGATTCTACGATTCTGCTCTTGTTGAAGATCCAAGACTTTTTCACCTCTATTGATACGCAGCATGTTCCCTGGAAGAGCATGACCAGCATTACTGGCTGCTCCTGCAGTGTTAAGCCTGCCTGGCAAGGCAGCTGCCTGCTGCTAGGGCCCACTGAAGTCCTCATCTTCCCTGCTGGATTTTGATTTGGGTCCCCACTGGGTCCCACACCCAGGCTCCTCTGCGTGGAAACTTGTGTGGGAAGGGAGGTGCTGTGTATCCAGGTGTGGGCCCAGGCCATGGAACTGTGAAGGACATAAAGCTCCCTTCTTCATACCTACCCTACACACACGGTTCTTGGCAGGTCAGTGGGAGTCTGCTGTGGTGGGGTTTGCTTCACCTATCTTACAGCCTTCAGTTGCATGGGACTTGGCCAACCTGCCATCTCTGAGGCCTTCACCCTGACAGGAAACACATGGAGCCCTGTGAAGCAGTACCCAAAGGGAGGCCCAGGGGCCCCTCAGGCAGACAGGGACCCATCCCCAGAGGAGCCTGTCTCCCTCCCTAGCCCCAGGGTCAGGCTCGGTGGAATGCTCTGCCTTTGGCACTCTCCCCTCTGCAGAGTGTCTGGGACCAGCACTGTTTAACATCTTTGTTGGTGACAGGGACAGTGGGATTGAGTGCACCCTCAGCAAGTGTGCTGATGACACCAAGCAGTGTGGTGTATTCAACACGCTGGAGGGAAGGGATGCCAGAGAGAGGGACCCGGACAGTCTTGAGAGGTGGGCCCATGCGAACCTCCTGAAGTTCAACAAGGCCAAGTGCAAGGTCCTGTACCTGGGTCAAGGCAATCCCAAACACAAATACAGGCTGGGAGGAGAATGGATTGAGAGCAGCCCTGAGGAGAAGGACTTGGGGTGTTGGTTGATGAGAAGCTCGTCATGAGCCAGCAATGTGTGCCAGAAAGCCAACCATACCCTGGGCTGCATCAAAAGAAGCGTGACCAACAGGTCGAGGGAGGTGATTCTGCCCCTCTGCTCTGCTCTCATGAGACCCCACCTGGAGTACTGCATCCAGCTCTGGGGCCCCCAGCATAAGAAGGACATGGACCTGTTGGTGCGGGTCCAGAGGAGGCCACGAGGATGATCAGAGGGCTGGAACTCCTCTCCTATGGAGACAGGCTGAGAGAGATGGGGTTGTTCAGCCTGGAGAAGAGAAGGGTCTGGGGAGACCTTGCAGCAGCCTTCAAGTACCTGAAGGGGGCCTACAAGAAAGCTGGAGAGGGACCCTTTATCAGAGAGTGTAGTGAAAGTACAAGGGGTAATGGCTTTAAACTAAAAGAGGGTAAATTTAGATTAGATATTGGGAAAAAAAATCGTTACTATGAAGGTGATGAGGCACCGGAACAGGCTGCCCAGAGAAGCTGTGGATGCCCCATCCCTGGAAGTGTTCAAGGCCAGGCTGGATGGGGCTTTGGGCAGCCTGGTCTAGAGGAAGGTGTCCCTACCCACGGCAGGGGGGTTGGAGCTAGATGGCCTGTAAGGTCCCTTCCAGCCCAAACCATTCTGTGACTCTGACTCCATGATTCTATGATTTAAATCGCCTTCATACGACACCAGACCACCTTTCTGAGGGGACAGCAGCCCCTGGCGAGCGAGCAGCGCCAGCAGACCCCGGGCACAGCGCAGCGGGGCCCGCGCACGCAACTGCGGCCGACGAAGACCCGCCTGGCCGGGCGGGCTGTCGGCAGGAAGCGCGGAGCTCGGGAAAACCCCGCGGAGGAGGCGGAGACGTCGGGTGACGGCAGTCAGCTGAGCCGGGCCGCCGCTGCCATGGGCACGCCGTGAGCGGGGTGAGCGGGGCCGCGGGGCGACGCTCCCGGGGGCAGCGGAGGGGGAGACTGCTGGGAGTGGCGGTCGCAGCCCCCGCCAACCGCTGAGGCGATGGCTGGGGGCCTGGCGCGGGGGACCGGGGAGGCCGCTTTCCCTCACGCTGCCCGTAGGCGGGCATGCCGGTGACTCAGCGGCTCCGGGGTGGGCCTACGGGGAGGATGTGCCGCGCCGGGGAAGGGCAAGCGGGAAACGTCGTTTCACGGCTCCCGCAGGCTGCCCCCGGCCGGGGAGGCGGTGGCGGCGGTCGCCTTGGCTCCCCCGGGGCGGGGCGACCGCGGGAGGGGGCGGCCATGACGGGGCAGAGGTGGGTGCCTTGGCCGTCCCCGCGCTGGGCTGCCGGGTCCGCCCGGGAGAAAGCAAAGGGCGACAGAAAGCGAAAACGAAAGCAGAAAGTCGGCGAGCGTGTAATCTCGGCGTTAAACAAAACCGGGAG
>VXAL01001883.1:355045-454388 GCA_013399475.1 Chauna torquata
TTCGAGGGCGCGGGGCCCGGTCTCCTGTCAGCGGGCAGCGGCGGGAGGCGGCGGCCCCGCGGGCCCCGTCAGGGCAGGGTGGGTGTCCGGCCGCGCGTCCCCCGGGCCTGCCGCCGGCCCCGGGCAGCTGCTCGCCTCCTGAGTGCTGCCAGGCTGCTGCGGCCGAGGCTGGCGAGTGCACCTGAGGGGAAGGGGAGAGTGGGTGAGACACGGCTTCGCTGCCTTCCTGCCGTGAATCGCTGCCGGGTACGGAGGGAAGGGAGTTTAAGCTTGTTTTTATGTTTCATTCCCAGAGGAAGGGGCTCCCAAGGAAGGGTTTAGTCTGAGAGATGTGTCGGGAAAAAAAGGCTTTATTCATCTGGTCGTCTGAGGGGTTAATGAGATATGGAGACTCGTGGATGTTCTGGCATAGTGCGGTCAGAGGGATTGGATGGTACCTGCATGTTATGACCAGATGTGCAGCTTTCTTGTCTGGATGAAATGAAAGTATGGTTATATTTTCTAAGTATTTATTTGGCAAGAAATGAGTTTACTCTTTACTGACATTGTAGTAGTCACTTCAGAGATGTCCAGCAAGTTGCAGAGCAGTCCTGCTGAAAATGGAGAGCATCCCAGGAGTAAAACGGAAAATGGAATGGACAGTGTGGCTCCCCCCACCCTCAGTACATACACACCAGAAGAGATGGTACAACAGATGAAAGAACTGATCACTGAAAACAATGAGTTAAAAGGTGAATGTGAATGCAAATCTGTCTTGAAATGCAAAAGGCCTGAGTCTCTTCTGCAGATTTTTTTGTCCTGTGAATATGAATTCTGTGCTTGTTTGCCCTTGCTGGATAACATTTTATATCTGTGTAGCATTCACTGTATAAGCAACTCTGCAAGTGTCAAGGCCAATTGGTAGGACACATCACATTGAATTGATGTGGAAGATTAGCAGGAGAACAGCCCAATTTATGAGTGACTTATTTGCTTCAGAACTACACACATAGTCAGTATGACACTGCATTTTAGGGGGTGAGGTGAAAAATCTCTTGCTGTGATACACTCTTTGCTCACCAGCCTTTAAGAGCTGTTTTGGTTTGTGTTTTAGAATGGCTGGGCATCTCCATTACGGATAGACTAACATTTTGTCATAGCTGCATCAGCAGGGTGGGTACTGCACCATGCCCAGAACAGTTTGAGTTAAGATGCTCTCTGAAAGGAGCTGAATCCTCTCAGGCAGGGAGGGGAATTGAAGCAGACTGCCCTACACTGTGTGTAGTAACCACTTTGCTAGCACCTTCTGTATTTCAAAATGAAGTAGCAGCCATGGCTGGGTCTATCTAGGAGAAACCAATAGGTTTCCTTGAAAATGCCTAATGATTTAAGCCTTTTAGGTGAGAGAGCTTTGTTTCTGGATCTCAAAAGTTTAGGTGTTAGATATGTATTTATTTTTTTCAATGGTTAGAGCAAAACCCAAGGGATATGGGGAGTTTCTGTGTAAAAGACAGAGGTACCTCATTGTTTGTATGGCAACAGAGCATGAAGTCATGTGTCTTGTGTGCTGTGATTTTAAATTGGTGTTCAGATTCCACCCCAATCATTTTTGGACCTGGTGCAAGTTCTCTGCTTGGAGTCTCATGGGTATCTGGCAGGAAATGTGCTTCAAGAAGCACCTCTGGTATTCTGCTAAAAGGTCCTATATCATACAAGGTAATGTTTCAGGACCATAATTGCATCTGCTGTAACTCATACCTTGCAGAATCATTCTCCAGAGTTACATTTATTTACATAACCTGAAGGACTTGTTGGCAGTTTATATTATAACATAAAGACATAATGGCAGTTACTGGAAAATGCAATGTATAAAAGATTTTCAAGAAATTGGCTCTGAGATTGCTGCTTTAAAAAGCAAGTCTGAAATCCTTTAATTGACTTCATAAGAATCTTGTAAGCATTTTGCTATAGTGAGACTGACGTTGTTACATACTGACTCACTGACTTTGTTACATACACCTGGCTTCCCAAATTGTGAACTGACTTCACTGTGAGTTATTGGTTACATTTTTTTCAATGCTTTTAATCAAATCTTAGCCAAATGTTCAAGCAGAGCATGATTGGACGTATTGGAGACTTTCAATTTGATAGTATCTGTTTTCGTGCAGTATTTCACCAGTCTAGAAAGTCCATTTTCCTTACTGAATCTCAGTTGTTTCAGAATATCAGTTCAATAGTTTCTTTTGGGTTGATCATTTATATAACACATGCAGCAAGATAACAAGTAATTCTTGCGAGCAGTCCTTCTTGTACTTCTTAGCTTAGGAATAACTCAAGGAGTGAGAGAGTGTGGGCGTGTTATTTCAGCAATGATTTTAATGGTATTTATTATAGTGCAAAGGAGCTATAATAAGTTTCGGTTCGTTTCACTAAGACACCTGAGAAGGAGGTTTGCGTTTCATACCTAATTACTGCTCACCCCTTTGATACTGAAGAATGCTGAGCCTGATGTAGAGGAAATCTGCTGTTTCATTGACTGACTATTAATGTGAATAAATGACTTGTCTCTGGCTATCATTTAGAAGCCTTGAAGTTGCGTAACCAAGCTATGAAGGACCGATACGAGGAACTTTCCATCTGGCGAGAGAAGCAAAAAGAAGAACGAGAATTTTACGAGACAAAGTTTAAAGAAGCTAAGCAGTGCTTGCAAGCCAAGTGCATTGAAAATGAACAGCTGCAGCAACAACTTCAGAGCTTAAAGGAAAGAGAAGAAGGAGCTGAAATGGTAAATAAGGAAATGGTTGGACTGACATACATTTAAACTGAATGTAAGGAGCTTTTATGTCCCTTCATCACACTGTGAGGTTTGGAATTTTGTTAAGATTCTCCATTTTTATCCTTATGCTGTAACGAGAAGTCTTGGCCTGGCTTATTTTATGAAGTGAGACTTCTCAGAGTGTAGTAATAGAACATCATGCCGCACCTGAGATAATTAACATTTTAATTAATAACTAACAATTAACATTATCAACATAAGAAATAAGAAATTAACATTTCTTGCCAACTTTTCATTCTTTTTCTTGTGTACTGTTAGGTTGACTTCATCCCTACCTTTCCTCCTTAGATTCTTTCTGTCTCAGGATAGTTTGATTGCTTTTGTGTTTGTATTTCCAGAGAGAAGTTGACATGTAGGCAAAAAAAAAAAAAAAAAACCCTGCCATCTATTTTTATTATATCTTTCTCCAGTCATGAAAGCCTTTTTACTGAGATTCAGATTAGATTTGTTCTTCAGCTGCTCCATTTCAGTCTGACTGAGCTTTCTCCGTCTGTGTTACCTTTGGCTCTGTAGCAAGTTGTTTCTAATGTTGCAGGTGATTGCTTAGTACCCAGGTAACATCAATTTGCAGGTAGTACCAAATACATCTATGGACAAAGCCTATTAAAACAAAATCTGCTTTGTGTCCCACGTAGTTATGTGAACAGATGTTTAACAAGAAGTTTCTGGCAGAGCCAAATCAGTGAATACTGGTATATGGTGCCTCCAGAACTTAGGTGGATTCTCTGTTACATACTGAAGGATGAGTGTATCAGCCTTGTTCTCCACAGAGTCACTGGTAGACTCTCCCTTCCTCTCATGACTGCCTATTTCATGGAACTCTGTAAGAAATCTTTCAGCATGTAAATGGAAATTGGCCAATGAGTTCAAAAATTTTGAAGGGAAAGAAAGTCACGTATAAACAGTGTGATTGTGCAAGTATGACTGTTAGGAAACCGGGCTAAAAGTTGTATTTCAGGATTGTCAAGGAAACTCAGAATTTCATAAATCTGGAATAGATTTTAAGGGTAAGTAGGGGATTTATTCTGCCCGTACCTGTTTTAGAACTTCTTGTACTTTGGATACTTAAGTGTGTTATCGACAGAGTGATCCAACCTGCTTGAGCAAACCAACATCCGGATAAATAAAAATAATTCTCTTTTAATTATCTCATCTGTAAGAGCTCCATAAAGTCAGCTTTGATTCTTCAGTGATTCTTTGCAGTTTTATCAGTCAATGATAATTGTAATTTAGATAGAAACATTTTCATTTCTGATCATGATGTTCGGGATGACAGTGTCATTTAAGCCAAAATGACTTTCTCTCTTGAATACTTTGGCTATACTTTAAGTCTTTTATTTATTTATTTAGAAAGAGAGCATGAAAAATGTTTCTCTTAACACAAAGACTAACTAAAAATTGGTCTAATTTCTCTCACCTCTGTGTTTTACTGTTTACTGAGATGGATTATAGTCCATTGCTACTGTTAAGTGACATGTCCATTCCACTCACAGCAAATCAGAGATATATACTGTTGCTTCCCTTAGTGATAAACCAGCACTTGTTAGGAGGGTTTTTCTCAAAAACACACCTCTGAGAGCACTGATGGCTATGAAGCTGTCTCCTCTACGCTGGAGCTGGCTCCTATTGCATCCTCTTAGAGCCTGAGCACAATATCATAGTGAGTCAGGTGCGTATGAAAGTATTGCAAGATGAGACAGTGTCATCATAGCAAGAGTTTGGAGATTTGGCATGAATGATAGATTAGAATGTAATTAAGACTCCAGGAATTGTCCAGAATTTACATTGATGGTATGTGGCATTACCAGTGCCACATTAATTATAATAATTCATTTGTCCTATGTACAAATAATATGATTTGTACAATAATAATAATTAATAATAAAGCATTACCAGGAGGCGGAAGGCCCAGATTACAAAATGGGGAAGAAATAAACTCACAGGGAAAGTTTCATAATGGGGAGAGGCATCTGAAGGAAAGGTAGGGGAAAAAAAGAGGCTTTCTGGTTATGTGGAGGCTTAAGAGAGATTTTGAGGATTCTGGGGAAAGGGAAGAGGCAGAAGGTGAAGGAGACAGTCACGACTGGAAGGCAAGGTTAAGTTCAGGAAGCTCTGAGGGACAGAGACTTTGTGGAAGGGAAGGGATATAGGACTTTGTGTGAAGGTCAGGGTTATAGGGAGAGATTTATACGTGGAGATGAAGTACAGAAGAGAAGTCGTATGGTGGTAGAGGCTGAAAGTGGAGTATGTGGAAAATCTCTTGCCCACTGGTCTTTTCTCCCTAGAATCTTAGATGGATTTGGGAAAAGAAGAATAAGGATATGGGCAAAAAACATAATAATACTGGACCAAAGAAGAAAGTGTAGAATGGCTGAGACCCTAAGTGGTAGTGAGAGTCATAGATTCAGGCAAAGATTTACATCCTAATTATTTGTGCATTCAGCAGCTCAGGCCCATGTTTTCCAGAATCATGATACTCATCTTTTGATGAACTTGGTTGCACAGTTTATGCTTCTTGTTGACTAGTGAACCAAAGCATAGTTTAGTTCTCTCTGCACTGGATTTTTCCTAAAGAATTTAATTCTCTGTTTAAACCTAAACAGAGAAGAAGGGCAATGGGACAGCACTGTTATGTTCAGGCTCTGTGCTCCTTGGCTGCCGTTTCCTTTTGGTTGGCTAATGCAGGTTTTTTTTTGTCCCAGGAGGGCTGTGTGGCTCCCGAGAAGGAAGTGAGGCAGCTGAAGTCCCAGGTGCAACGGCTCCAGGCTGAGAAGGCAGATCTACTAGCCATCATTTCAGAACTGCAGGTCAAGCTGAACATCTCCTCAGCAGAGGACTCCTTTGTGGAGATTGGGATGAATGTAAGTGAGGGGAATAAAAAGGACACAGTGAGGTGCAGCCAGTAACTTTGTTTCCAGCTTGGTTCTCCTTTTTTTGCAAACTGAATTTTCTTCTTGTACCATGCTAACTGATAAGAAAGTCAGGTCTGAGAGTAATTACAATGATGATGTGGTTATTTACTTGATGACATTTTTACAGTGAAGACTTGTCTTCCTTTAGTAGAAAGCATGAATCTATACCCGCAGCAATGAAGTGGTTTTTTGCCTCTTCGAGAGGGAATAGCAAATTCTGCCAGCAACAGTAATAACACAAGATACAGGCACAATGGATATGGGAGAAGTGTTGCATGGTTTTGTAGATTACCTGACGTGGAGCACCTGTGTGTTACAATATGTAGTGGTAAAGGACTAGAGAATTTACTTTTTTTCTTCCACTTTCATGCTCAAAGTAAATTAATTTCATAGCTAGCCTCCATCGAGCTAAAATTATTCTCTGGAAAAACTGACATCATCCAGCAGGTGACTTCTGACATCAAAATGTTAGGAGTCTTATCTTAGCTGGGATTCCTGGGAACATCTGTACTACGTTTTGTTAAGGGGCAGCACCTGTGCATAGTGCAAGGCATTATCATAGAATATCCTGAATTGGAAGAGACGCACAAGGATCATTGACTCCAACTCCTGACTCCACATAAGACTTCCTAAAAATCAAACCATATGGGTGAGAGTGTTGTCTAAACGCTCCTTGAACTCCAACAGGCTTGGTGCCTTGACCACTTCCCTGGGGAGTTGTCAGAGAAAACTTCAGATGGCAGGAAAGCTTCAAGGATGCGTTCTCCTTTTTTTTCTACAAAGAGTCTCCTTTGGACTACAAAGGTCATGGATGAGTTTTGCAACGGGAAAGAAGAGTGGTTCTCTTGGCAGGCAGGAGAGTGGTTTTTAGGCTGACATTCAAAGTCTATTGGCAGTGCTGTTGGCTGTTGCTTTGTCATCTTTGTAAGGGAGAGTGGCCATGGAAATTGTTGATGAAAGGAGAAGGCTGAATCTCATTGTTTTTCCTCTTCTCTGATCAGTCTTGAAGAGATACAGGGAAAGGCATGTGAAGTATTTAAGTTAAGAATTTCCAAACATGAAACTGATAAGTAGGAGTTTTGTGTTTTATTTATTTTTTTATTGCCACCGTAGTAATTTTTCCTGTTTTTCTTTCTTCCTTAACTCAAGTAAATAAAACTATGTCCTGCTTAGTCCAAATACCAAGCTAATAGATTTTTTTTTCTTTCTTAGGAAGGAGAAACAAATAGAACTGCAAAAGAAAATCAAGATAATATCGGTGAAATGACCGGTAACGTCGCTGTCTACGTGTATGTAGGTTCTTGTGTGGTTCAAACTTCTGCAATGTGTTTTGCTTTCAGTGTAAGGGAAGTTTTTTCTATGAGGAGTGTGCTAGTAGATCCTGTTTTTCTGTGGCCTTGCATCTCTCCACTGCAGTAGCTTTACCTTGCTACCATGTTGGAAAGACCCCCAGCTCTCTGGCATTTTTTCCTCCTATTTTCACTAGCTGACAAGAGGGAGTGCATATTCTAGCCAGTTGGCCAGGCATTTATGTACATGCTGACTTGCCAACTGGCTGCTACTTTTCAGGTTTTTAAGGGAGGCCAAAAAGAAAAGATATGTTTATGGAACACAAGTCTTATGAGGAGCAGCTGAGGGAGCTGGGATTGTTTAGTCTGGAGAAGAGGAGGCTCAGGGGAGATCTCATTGCACTCTACAACTTCCTGAAGGGAGGTTGTGATGAGGAGGGGGTCGGCCTCTTCTTCCAGATGACTAATGATAGGACTCGAGGTAACGGCCGAAAGTTGTGCCTGGGGAGATTTAGATTAGATATCAGGAAAAACTTTTTCTCTCAGAGAGTGGTCAAGCACTGGAACGGCCTGACCAGGGAGGTGGTGGAGTCACCGACCCTTGCGGTTTTTAAGAGGCGCCTGGATAAGGTGCTACAAGATATGGTTTAGTAGCTTAGTGGGTAGTATTGGTGATAGGATGACGGTTGGACTAGATGATCTTGAAGGTCCTTTCCAACCTTGTGATTCTGTGAACAATATTGGTAAGAATTTGAGGTCTTGTAGCCTTTCAAACCTGAACCCTGTCCATTCTGTTTGTGTGTTGTTGGTATAAATTTTATCATGGTGGGGCAGGCAGACAGTGCAATAACATAGTCTTCATTTTTCAGGTTACTAGACTTAAGATATCAGCATTCTGTTTAAGTTACTTCTTAAAATTTGATCTTTACACCAGCTCCAGGGCACAAGGGACTTTCTTGCCCCTAGCTGAACCTTTACTCCTCATGGACGTAGACAGCTGATGCTATTAAACTTTCCATTTTGGATACTGCCCAATTTAACAGCTAGATGGTTGTGGCTGAACTGTTATTTACTTTGTGGCTTTTGCTTTTGGAAGGGAAGGATATAGAAAATGCTAGGGGCATAGCAGGCCAGAAAGCTGTGCTTTATGTACGTGTTTTCCCTTGAACTCTGTCACCCCCTACCTCACTGCAAAGGAGATCAGCGTTTTAATGTAATAACATAGAAAACTTGTCCCTCAACATGCAGTTAAGAAATTGAAGGATAAAACCAGTTATGGTCAAGGATGAAACAGAGAAATGCTGACCACAGACCAGGCTGCAAGCATTCAGATTGTTGTTAGTGGTGGCTTGTGTGAACACTCCGATTACAAGAAGACATTCTCTGTGGGACTTGCTTCCCTTTTGATGAGTATCTGGGCCATATCTACAAGAACAGGGGGTATATATACCTCTTACAATATTTCCTGTGTCACCACGTGTCTTTGTCCAGCACTGAAACCTTAGACTAGTGCTGTTAACAGGTTGAGAGAAATGTGATCCACTCGGGATGAGTTTATTTTTGTAAGAGTAGACCAATGCACTAAAAATCCCCTGATAAAAGTTATTTACTTAAAATATCCTGGCTGAGTGCTGTCTTTGGGGTATTGAATTTTGCTCACCAAAGATATCTAGCTCTCAGGAGCACATACAGTACTATGCTTTACTTTCTGTTCTGAACTACAAAAACAAATTTGTAAACACATGCTGTTTTCCAGCTGAGCTTCTGAAGTGTACAGTGTGTGTAACCTCTATAACTTACCATATAGTTTGGGGATTTTGATTTTCTCTAGATGGACATGAAAGTGGAGGTAATGGAATACAGTATTTTATCACCAGGAAATTAACTTACCTTATTTTTCAGAGGGTTTTGTATTTGTTTTGGTTTGTTTCTATGGTAGCATATTCAGTTTTCAAAAGAGCTGTAGAATATGATGGAGGCGAAATATTGAAGGATTTTTTTTCTAAAAAAGAAAGCAATTTCTAATGTCCATTTTTGGTGGAACATGCCTTCTTTTCCTGGAAAGGAATGAGACAGAGATAAGAAATGTTGCATATTTCATTGGAAAAAAGTTATTTTGGGAACATACAGCAGCACTTAGCAGAAGGGGATGCAAAGTAGGTCAGAATAGATGCACTGTGTTTTGTGTTGTCTTGACTATTTTTGTTTTCCGTGCTTAAATACCAAATTGTTCCCCCAGCTTGATGAAGGGGACTGTCTGAGCACTACACAAAGCAAGAACTGCATTTGCACGCTCAGGGACAGCAGCTACTGGCATGTGGTCAGGTCATGGCTCTTGGGAATGAGCTCTTTGCTCAGACCGTTGGTTTTCAGCACTGTGTGAAACTGTGGCCTCTCAGATCAGGTCCCAGGACAAGGGGTAAGGAAGTGCTCTAGTAAAATCATAGCTGTTGTTACTTACATCTAGTTTGGTTTGAAGCAGGGGCAAATCTGCAGATGAGTCCAAGAATTTGGAATCTGAGGAGCTAACTGTAAGCCATCTGCTCTGCTGCCTTAGAAATGAAACTCAGAGAAGGGAAAAACTTGAGAAGGAGCTGCAGGATCACAAAGAGAGGTATGAAATAGGTGCACTGTAAAGATTTAAGCTGTTTTCTTTCAGGGCTGCTGCAGTTACCAAGTCTGTTGGTGATCGGAGACAAGCTGAAATATCAGTGTGACCTGAATGGGGAATTTCCTGAGCACTCACTAGTAGTAATGTCTTTTGGTCATAACTCTGACAGGGATAAACCACAGGTTCTCTTCTGTGAGCAAGAGTTTCTCTGTCTTCTTATTACCTCCTATAGCACCACAGATCAAGACAAATTACCTGTTGCCTCTTGGGTTTCAACTTTCCGCAGGCAATGTCAGAATAATATGAGGACTAGCTGAGGATGTTCTTTCTGCCCACTCCTCTGTCATTATTTGCTTTTGTATGAATCATCTACATGTGGGGCTTAAGCAAATCACTCTGTATAAAACAGGGATTACAGTCCTCTTTGCAATATTGGCAGGCTACATTTAGCGGTGTGAGCTTGGAAAAGCTCCTTAGAAATGTCTAAAATAAGTTTAATACAAAACTTACCTGAGAGAGCATTTTTCTGGTGAGACCTGCATAAGGGTCCATCACAGCTCAGTTATATATATATTAGCATGACTGTTCAGGCATGGAAAATTGCCTAAGCAGTAGCTGTTCCAAATCCCCAATATGCAGAGACAGAGTAAGACTTCCGGGACATTAACTTGCTGTGAAAGGTTAGTGTCGCAGTAATTGTTTCTACATGGTCTTCCTAGAAGATGCAATGAGCCATAGCCAAATGATTCTTAGAAATCTCAGCTTCTGAAAATATCAGAGGAAAGTAGAGGCAATATTAATTGTTGGATTCAGTGAACAGACTGACCCATTTTCAGAGAATTCACAGTTTTGGACTGTACCAAAAACTGATCTCTGTGGACTGAATGTCACTGTCCTTCACCGCACCTGCAGACTTGTACGTCCATGGTAATTAAATATACATGCTGAGTATCCTGTGTTCGTCAGGAGGCGCCATGACTGTGCAGGCTTTCCTGCATGTCTGTATTTTCAATTCTACTTCCAGTTCATGGCTGTGATGTTAGAAAGACAGTACATCACTTGCATGAAAACCTTGAACAGTCACAATCTAAATATTGGCCAAATCCATTGTTACTAGATTCTTCTGTTTTCCAGACTTTCAAAGCTGGAGAATGAAACAAGCAACTGCCTGGAGAGTGGGACGCAAACTGACCAGGAAGAAGAGGGTTCAGATGCTGTAAGTATCTGTTCTCCTGAGCTGAGTTTTAACAACATAGAACTTAGTTGTTGAGGCCAACAACTTCAGAGTCTAAATTTCCACTTGCATGAGCCGTGGAAATGAATTTTGAGCTCTCCAATCCATCTCTTATAGGTGGTTCCAAATTACACCAGCCACGCAAAAGGGGTAGGATGGATGGCCAAGAACTAGGGAAGTGTGCAGGTACACCTCATAGTCCTGGCCATGCCCACTAAGCAGAGAGGGAGGGATGCAGTCATTTCTGTCCCGCAAAGTCTTCTAATGACTGGATGAATTTCCTCACTGCTTGCTAGGTCAGCTTTTAGATCAGAATCCACTTGCAGCTGACTGTAAAACAGACTTTAAATGTGGAGCTCATGTGGCACCTGGTATGGTTTTTTTCATGGTTCTGGTGAGATGTATTACAATGGTGGAGCATAACTACCTTGGGTTGCAACACAGGTCCAGGCAAGCTTAGTCCTGATGTTTTCAGTTAAGGCTTTGAATGGGTGTTAGGACTGGGATTCAGCTCCATAGTCAGACATCTAAATTTTTGTGCCTACAGTTGTAGGCCCCTCCATGTGGTGTAAGTGTGTAAAAATCACAGAATCATTGAATGGCTGAGGTGTGAAGGGACCTCTGGAGGCCATCTGGTCCAGCCCCCTGCTCAAGCAGGGGCACCCAGAGCAGGGTGCCCAGGACCACATCCAGGTGGCTTTTGGAGATGTCCAAGGAGGGACACTCCACAGCCTCTCTGGGCAACCTGTGCCAGTGCTCTGTCACCCGCACAGTAAAGAAGTGCTCCTGGTGTTTAGACAGAACCTCCCGTGTTCCAGTCTGTGCCTTTGCCTCTTGTCCTGGCACTGGGCACCACTAGAAAGAGTCTGGAAAGCTCCCATAACAGTAGAGATCCATTCAGGTTCAGTGCAACTACATAATACAGGCAACTAAGAATGCCTGTATGTAGGGCAGTGTGGGTTATTTAAGCTGCTACACAGGGCTAGCAAATGTGATATGGGATCTGCTGGAGACCTGTGCCCTTCTGAAGGCCAGGACAAATATTCTAGGGCAGGTCTGGCTTAGTTAAACGGACCTTCTTGTTCCAGTTTGTGGTCAGGCCAAGAGATGTCATTTCTATGGAAGGCAGATGATGTCTCAGTTAATTCTCTGCAGTATTTTTATCTCAACTTTGCCTTAATTACAATTTGAGCCACATGCTCCTTGTCTAAGTGCTGATATTGAAGTCAGTGTAGTGACAGCCTTCTGATGGCACTTATTCTTTCCATGTATATGCTTTTGAATATGCTGTTGTATATGCACCTTCAGAGGGCTGTGCCAGCTGAGCTTATGTTTTCTCCCCTGTTGTAAAATGTAGATATTTAATGAAACAATGTATGGATGTGCTATGGACTCTTTAAGGGCTCCACATTTGGAAGACATCCTGGGGAGAGAAGGAAGAGTTTCTCAAACCATCTTTACTCTGTTTGGAGAGTGAAGAGTGGCTGGGGGAGAAGAGGCTAGAGTACATCCTCAGCCAAACACACAGCTGGACACTGACCTCTGCCAGGTCTCCTGAGATGAGGCATCTTAAAGCACCACTGCAGTTATTGATCTGCCATCCCTGGGAGGCTGCTTGCAAACTTCCCAGAAACAGATCTAGGAAGCTGTGATTTAGGTGTTGCTTCTTTCCTGAGCAGGCTAAGAAATGGGTGTTGGGGAGAGACAGTCTGTACTGTGTGATGGGATTTTTGAGTCAGGTTAGCCTTTTTTTTCAGCAAGGCTGCTTCTCAGAAGTATGCATTAATACTGTTCCAATTAAGTAAAATATCTGGAATTCTGATAGCTTTCACAAGGGACCAAGAATCCACAGTGCAGCTTTATTAGAAGTCAGACTCTTGCCAGTAATAATGGTTTTATTTGTTGACACGCTTTCTGTTAAAGCTTTCTGTTTTCTGCTCATGTCTAGTTTTCTGCAAATTGAAATGCCATCACCTTACAGAAATCAGTGCTTTCATCCATGAGCGTGATTGGATCAGCTGGATTGCTCCATAAAATAATTTTGTGGTTTGCTTTGAAGCTATGGTGGTAGAAGAATGAACTCTTTTTGCTTCTAAGACAGAAAAAGCGTAGTGCAATGTGGTTTGTGTTTACATCATTATGTTCAGTCCCTTTTGATTGGTATGGCTGGTGAATGATATTGGCTTGGGCAGCTTATGGAGGGTGACCTCTTCAACACCTGTCAGTAGACAATTGTGTTCTGTCTACCTGTCAGTCACGCTGGCTCTGTTCCACACTTCTGCTGTGAGATGAAAGCTGGAAGTGTTCACAGGTCATCATGGATGAACGACATCTATTGCTTTGGTTGCCTGGTGACGTGGCGGCTTTTCCCTCTTAGAAAAGTGGGAATTTTCTTCGAGGATGTAGGACAGCAGCAAGCTCTTGATACATCCTGGTATCTTTTCAGGCACAGCCACCTAGCTCACTTCCAAGCTGGACTGGAGACTTTCCCTGCATTTGAGAAGATAAAATGTTATCAAAGAAAATTAGAGTACTAGGGACAACTAAACTGATGCTATCCTGATGAGATTCCGATGATTCTTTAGGAAAGCTCTAGGATGTACCTCCAGAGACTACAAAGCAGCAGGAGTCAGAGGTTTCACCTCTTCTAGAGTGTGAGGATATATTTTAGCAACCAAAACCCTGAGTGTCCTCTGTGTATTGGGTTGGAGAACTCCTGTTTCTTTCCTCCTCCTGCTTTTTGCCTGTCTTTTGGATCTTTTAGTACTCTTCGTCTGAAGCCCAAACAAGAGGGCCAGAGACTCACAACAAAACTGGTAATAGTTTTACTAGAAATCATTTTCTTCTTGATTTGCGAAGTTGATTCATGAATGAATGGTAATGGCGTCACCATCTGGGCTTGTTTTTTCTTCTTCAGAAAGCTAGAGCTGAAGACTTCCTGGTCTGCAGTACTCATGTGTGTGGTGTGGGAAAGGCTGATGTGTGTAGGGAGAATGCCAGTTGGCTGTAACTGAAATAAATAACAATGCTTAAAAATTTGTGCGGCTTTCTGCCTGAAACAAGAATGGAGGAAACTAGAATGGAAAGGGTAATGCCAGTGCAGGATTTCACTGGGAGGAGGAAAAGTGTAACGTTTTAGTCTGCCTCTACTTCTCTTCTTCCAAACTGCTGTTTCCATTCTACATCTGCTGTCTTTCTAAAGAGCTTACCAATGATAGGAGACTGGAAGCCTACCTAAGGATACTCATTTGTTTGTGTTTCTTTGACAGACTGTAACTGTTGTTTAGAGGAGTGGCAGTATTCACTAACTCTGCTTTGCCCATATGTTTTAAATCATGAACTCTGAAGGAGGGAATGTAGATATGTTACCCACCTGCATTACGTGTATTCTAGCCAAGAGTAATAGAGTTGTCTTTGAGTCACCCAGATTTTATGAAAGTATTAAGTCACGTTTAGGAATAATTGGTAACTATGAAGCCTTGCAGAAGGGGCCTCACTATTGAGCATAAAGTGTAATGGTGCAGACTGCCTCATACTGTTTTCTCTAGAGAAAGAATACTACTTTCTGGTTAGATCTCTTAGTTAGCCTGCAATTTTTCTATCTTGAATTGTCTATATGTAATTTTCCTCATCTTTTTCTTTAAAAGGTTGGCAGTGAAGTAGAAACGCTGAATACGCAAGTTTGTGCTCTGTTTAAGGAGCTTCAGGAGGCCCATGCGAAGTTAAAAGAAGCAGAACTGATTCAGAAGAAGCTTCAAGAAAAGTAAGGTTCAGAAGAACAAAAGTTCTGCTGTGATACCCAGTAAATATTTGTATGTCAACTCCCACCTTGGGAAACTCACTAGCTCTACAAATATCAACTTAAATATCTGTTTCATAGAAATGCTGTAAAAGATTGCTCCTTCTTTGTAAGTGGAGATGAAAGTACAGAAATACAGTAATTGTCAGAAAATCTGAACTGCCAACCTAATTCTACAAATAGAACCCCACTGCCTAGGATTTTAACATTTGGGTTTTAATCTTTCCTGATATAAAGGCAAGTCTTTCTTGTTTTCTGCTTCACATAATCAATCCATGTTCTAGCCTTAGGGGAAGAAGCTAAGGGACCTAGTTGCAACCCTTTACACATGAACTGTCTGTGTTTTTGAAGACCGATCCTGTAGGTCATAAAAAGTGGATACAAGAGCCTCACTTTATTTGCTTAGTCTTCTGTCAAATTCCAGTACTTTGAGATTCATAACAGTAAGAAAAAAAGCATTGGATTTAATAGTTTTATTTTCTGATGGTTGTGTACAGATTTTTTTTGTCTTTCTTTTTTCTTCATCAAAATAAGCCTTTAAAATGAAGCACACAAAGATTCTTTTTGTATGATGTCCGCTAAGCCAAATCCATCAGGAAAAGGTAAACAGGACAGATCAAGCTTTTCCTTCATTTCCCTTGTTCTGTCAGGTGCCAAGTACTGGAAAGAATAAACTCAGCTGCTGCGTCAGAATTGGAGGAGAAGCAGGAGCTAATATATACCATCAAGAAGCTGGAGCTTCAGGTGGAGAGTGTGCAGGCAGAGGTCAAGCTAGAACAAGCCAAGACACAGGAAGAAAAGTGAGTATGACTTGGTTTTGTGTCTTGGGGAGATATTGTTAGTGAGGAAGGGAAATTCAGGGGAACCTGGCCAAAGGGAAATTGAATCTGAAATATAAGTTTTGTGTTCTACACCCTTTAAAACCATGTTATGTTTGTAGAGTCTGAACCAGAAACCTCAGCGTCTATGTCACTTTGAATGTGGGGACTCCACATTAGGCCCAAACTGTATCCTTTTGTCTAGTGAACCCCTTACTGAGAAAAATTTGAGCTGTGAGCTCCAACTTGTATCTTCCTTTTGTCATAAAACCAAAGGCATATTAGGGTCAGGTATAATATGCAAGTAGAGGAATCAGAAAAGTGACAACAGTTGTCCCATTGACTAGCAAGGGTGAATGCATCCACAGCTTGGAGGGTAGGGACAAGTCAAGTGGTGACGGTGATGGGAAAGTGACATTAATGAAGAGGTCAGTGGTCCCTACAATACTCTTGCCATTAGGAGAGGTAAGTATGCAGTGACGCTGAGGTAAAGAGACTGGCTGTTTGCTCTGGCGCCCCACTCCCTTTCATGTGCAATCCACGTAAGGAGTACGAAAATGTCAGTGTAAGCTGTACGGAGAGGCTGAACTGTCTGAAGGCACTATCTTGGGCTGCTGGAGAAGCTGCTCCTAACCTTTGGAGTCTGCGTCTGGTTCTTCTCCTGATGAATTCTCCATCACTTGAAGTCTCTAAGTCAAGACTTGGATGTCTTCCTAAGAGAGGTGTTATATTTTGAACAGAATTGGTGAGCTTGATAGAAAAATATTGTGTGATGGATTCTTCAATCTGAAATGCAGACAATCAGTTAAGGACATTTGTTTGGACTCAGTCCAGGGATAGAGCAGCACACAACTCCTTGGAAGAGGGATGTTGAGAGGTGGAGCACAATTTTTTCTCATCAGAAATACAGATTCATTTGCTAAGAGCTGGGTTATTCTTTTCTAAAGTCTGATAGACTTAGATTTGTGTATAGATTTCTTACTCTTAAACCCCTAGGAAACTGAAATTTTACAATGAAGGAAAGAAGCCTTCCAACTGGGACAAGCAGGATAGTTTTGCAAAATGAAAGATGGTAAAAAGAGCATCAAATCTTTCAAAGAATTTCTAAGTGTTTCAAACTTTTGCCTCTTTCCATTTCATAAACAGGACAAGATACAGTAGCTTGCAGGATGCATACAGCAAACTCCTTCCTGAACTCACTGAAGCAATGAAAACAATCAGTGAAATGAAACTCAAAGAGGTAAACTCATCCCCAGAAGAAATCATAATGAATTTAGGGGGAGTGGGAAGGGATGTGAGAATGTATCTGGGAACAAGTTCAGTCAGGAAACAATTGTCATCCCTTCACATAACATAGCATGCAACATAGCAGCATTGCTCTGAGAAAGGTAGATCCTGTGCTGTCAATTACAGAAAACGTATCCACACATCAGTACTTCCATGGTGTTTCCTAGATAAGGTTTGATCTGCAGTGCAGTATGAAGAACAGTCCTTAGAGATCAGTGATGTGCAAAGGCTTATAGGTGTTCCTGCAGCATGGTTTGTAAATGTAGAAAGGCGGAGTGCTAAACATTTTTGCATTCTTAAATAGAATGTCTACCACAGTGAGGTCCTATTCATAACTGAGGCTCCATGTAAGTGCCAGATTCTTCTTTCTAATTTGGGAAGTGTCCTTTGCAGTGTCCATTAGGGAGTTCTATTTTGACTTGATACAATGTAGTTTGAAAGCTCAAAAATAATCTTTAAATTGAAGGATCAGTTACCACGGATATCTTAGTACAAGTTCCTTTGATAACCGTGGAGCTGAAAGCTTTTATAAGGGCAGGAGGAGTAGGTAGCAAACTTAAAGAAATGTTGTATTCTGAGTTCACCTCATAATCATAGTTCTTCCTTGCAGCTGGACAGGGTGGATAAAGGTGTGGTGGAAGAACTGAATGCAAAGGTGTTGTTGGCAGAACAAGCCCTTGCTGCAAAGCAGCTCCAGATGGATGAAATGAAGCAGATAATTGCTAAGCAAGAGGAGGACCTTGAAACCATGGCTGTGCTCCGTGCTCAGGTATGAGTTCTTCTTCAGAAACTGGCTAGTTCCCTGATCCAATATTCAGAAACCAGAAGGATCTATTTAATGTCTCGGTCTGGAATATCGTGTATCTGTTTCCTCAATTCCAAAGCATAATTCCCTTACTCGGCCTGCCTTGCTGATCCCTGCAGAGCATGTACCACCATATCCTATGGTTCTTAGGAGTACACTGGAATCTAGCGCAACAAATAAAAGCTGGGAATAGATGTGTTTTTATATTTAAAACCACTGTCTTAAGAATCACTGCATACATTTTAGGGATGATTTTATTCAAACTTGAGACTGTGTGTAAACAGTGTCTAAAAAGGGTCTGCCTCACATTTAAGGCAAAGGAAATAAGAGGCATCTTGGTCTGGTTCCACTGTCTGTGCCACTGATTTGTCTATGTCATAGGTCAAGTCACCTCCTCACTGCTGATTTGAACCTCATTTCCGCCTCTGTACACCAATTGCACTGTCCCAGATAAGACCTTTGAAGTCTAAAAGGAGAAGCTAGTGAGTCTTCTTCACCTTGTACGTAGTGCAGCTATTCACTCTGCAGTATGTAGGTGCTTTTGGAGTGTTTTAAGTAGATGCAGGCTATGATACAGGTTTACTATTTTGGCATATACTATATGACTTGGTTCAGTCTAAGTTACAAATTCTCAGCATGATTTAATTTCTCTGATCAGATGGAGGTTTATTGTTCTGATTTCCATGCCGAGAGGGCAGCAAGAGAGAAGATCCATGAGGAGAAGGAGCAGTTGGCCGTCCAGCTGGCATACCTGCTAAAAGAACAGCAAAACCTTGAAGATCTCAGCCGGTGAGAACAGACTTTGGCTGAGCTGCCTTTGGATTGTCTTGTTACCCTGCATGCTGGAGCTGACTAGTGTTGTCTTACTAGCATCTCAGCAGAAAGGCAAACAAGTTTGCAGACATTTATTTCTTGGTGAATTTGAATTTTTAAAGAGGAAAAAAGAATGAGTTGGCTGACTTCTCTCTTTTAATTTTGTGATAGAATCTCAAAAGCGCATTAACGTAAGGCATGTTAGTCCTTACTTGGCTACCTTAGCAAGATTTCCCTTTGGATGATTCATACTTGGTAAATTCTCCCTGCTGATTCATACGAGTTTCTTTGTATTCTGGCCTCAGTTTTCGTGGTGAATCTGCAGCCAAGCTTGTTGCATGTGTGCCAGGGATGCGTGTTGCTTCTCCAAGTAGTAGTAATAAGTGACCATATGTAGCTTCAAGTATTGTAATACCCTGTAGTTGCACCATTTTAGCGCTCTTAGCTGTAAAAGACAAAAAAGAAATATTAACCATATGTCCTCCACTCATCTTGTGGAAGCCATGAATACAGAAGGAGTGCTCAGAATTTGAAGAACCAATTTACATTTCATGTTAACTGTCCTCTGAACCCATTCTCAAAACTTGCTTTTCTACTTTAATCACATTTGCAGTTTGCCTTGAGTGGCTCAGAGTCCTTGGAGCTTTCCAGAGGAGTGTAGGAGTGTCCCCCAGATTCCTGAGTGTGTAGCTGCCTAAATCCTGCTGGTGTCAGTTGTTTGACTCCGATTTCAACAGGACCCTGGCACTACCTCACAAAGCAGCAGTGTTTCTAGGTCCTGTTTCTGAGCAGCAGTTGTGAACTAAATGCATGACTAGTTAACATGAGTTACTTGCAAATCATCTGATTTATTTTGAATCCTCTTACCTTTTCTGGAGGCAAAGGGAAGATACCTTCTGTTCAGTCTTTTTTTTCGGAGCCCTTTTAAGTGACTGCCCCATTGACTTACATATTCTCCTCAGAAACTCTCTGGCAGAGATGCAGAATCGCCACGGAGCCAGGGCACCAGATCGGGAACACTCACCTCGCCTTGTCCAAAGAGGTACCGTAAGCAGCCTCTCCAGCTCACGGGGCCAGGCCCTGCTGTGTTTAGTTTAAAACAGCTTTGCTTGGCTGCAAGCAACTCCCCAGCTCCCCTGTGGCTATTCTGGCAACTGGGTAGCTGCAGGGAGTGTGATTCTCTGGCTGTTAGGAGCAAGCCAGTCCTCTTTCAAGCATTGCACAAAAAGAGTGGAAAAATCAAGTAATGTAACAGGTAATTAATTATCTTCTCTGCTTGCAGGAACTGGTAGTCAAGAATGGCCAGAACAGCGGAATATCTCAATGTATTCGTGTCCAAAATGTGAAGAAATTCTACCAGATTTGGACACACTGCAGATTCACGTTATGGACTGCATTAATTGAATAATGCCCTCCAATTCCTCATCTACTGGAATTTCACCTGCCAAACACATACATTTTTTTTCTTTCTGCTAGAATAATGCTCAACTCTACATCCAGCGAAGGAGGTTTTCAAGGTTTTTCCTCATTTATTCAGCGGAAAAAAAGGAAAACTCCTACCCTACCCTGTACTCACTAATCTTGTTTTAATCTGCTTTAGGAAAAGAATTGTTATAGGTTAACAATGTGGATGCATTAAGAAACTCCCAGTGTGTCTGCTGCAATGAAATCTTTAAGGAACATTCCCCTGATGTGCTCTGCTTATGTGGCTAGCCCACAGAACTGGGCTGAATTATTGAAGTCAGAAGGGAGATGGGATATATGCTGATCAGTTAAACTACTGTAAGCCTGTAAATACTTCCTCTCTCATATACTATTAATCAGGAAACTAATATATTAAAAAGCTGTTTGAGAAGCTTCCAGTAAAATGAAGTAGTGTCGTATTCATTAAGCATTTAAAATGAACCCTGCTCTTTCTCCAGATGGCAGTTTTATTGCTGCCCTTGTGACCATACTAATCTGATGTTATATTTTTGATGGCTTATGTAACTTCTTGCTTTAGCCGGACATGGATAAGGTTTAAGACAGATCATTTAGGTCTGGTATATGTAGCTCCTGGTGTACCCAAGTCACTGGGTTTTATAGAACTGTTTATTTTTAAGGTGTTGTCTTGATTCTTCTTTATTGTAATAAATTTATTTGAACCTGTACAGTATTGTGCTAGAAAAAGCTGAAATGGATGTAACCTAATTTAAAGAGAGGAGTATAATGGATTTTCACATCTCAAAATAAATCTATTGCAAGTATAAAATTACCTGTGCCTGTGAATACTGTGGAGGCTAAAAGCGGACTGCCACTACCTGTGGCTGGAAAGCTTGTGTAGAAAGAACTTCAGTGTATTAGTTCTGTTCTTGTCCTCATTTTTGTTTTTGTCTCAACAAAACAATGTTCTTAACATGCTGTTACATAAGGGAGGAAAATACATAACTCCTAACAAATTATGAACGAGCATGAACAGCAGGAAACAACTTGAGCAGACTTCCAGGATCCATGCGAATGAAGAATTTAGTGTCTTTTGCAAACAGCTAACATTTGCAGTATTGGAAACTAGCAGAGAAGGGAAGCCAAAGAGAGGCATGAAAGCCTTTGAGCACCCAAAATGGTGTCTCCTTATGGCATCATCTTCCTGCTTGAGGAAAGTGTTGGTCACTTTGGCACTTCCCAGGTGGAAGGAAGCCTCCAAATGACTTTGGACTGATCTGTCAACCTTGGGATAGGGAAAGATTTTTATTTTTTAACTCCACTGTTCAAAACTAAATCTCTAGAAGCAAATATGCCAGGACAACATCCTTAAACTACATTACAACCCAGTAATTAAATCTGTGCCGTCTTGTTCTGTGGTAGGTCTGTTTGTCTCGCAGAGGGCACCAACAGGTTCATTTGTGCCTGGTCCATTTCTTTCCAATCTCCAGAATTGTAGGCTGGGTATTCAGAAGGAGCAGGGTAGAACGAGCACACAAACTGAATATGAAAGTTCAACATTTTCCTTTTAATACTAGTTTATTACTTCTTGACTCACCCTTCCACTTCAAAGTCCACATTATAAAAAGCCCGAATGTCTCCTGATTTGACTTTACAGTGCACTGGTCTCAGAGGCGTTGGATTGCCAGAGTTAGGAAGCCTGAATCCTCCTCCTTATATAGGCAGTGTGGTCTGTAGACATACTTGGACCTCTCAAAGACCAAATGCAAGAGAGACTGCATTTATAACTACAGCACCTATACTGGAGCAGGTTTATGTAAAGGGCAAAATTATAACAAAATGCAATTGTAATTAATTTTTGCTTGTGCATTTGTAATGGTTTTAACAAAAGACGGGGTGCCCTGATCCCGAAACCTTACTCTAACCATTGGGTATGCTTATCTTATCAGTTGAAGAGTTGTTCAGAATAAAGGTAAGCAAGCAGGAATCGTGTTGCTGAATTTCAGGCAATTGCATTTCCTTAACGCAGAAAGAAATGAGTAGAAGGGTAAAGGTGAGGGAGATGTCTTTTGTGGAGATGGTCACGTAAAATCCCTCGAAGGAATGTGTTCACCGGAGGCTTCCTAGTGAATTACTGGGGCGTTTACCAGACGCAGGCTGTGGTGGCCTCTGGATTAGCTAGGAGTGAGAGTGATCGACTTTCTTCATGGAACCAGCTTTACTAGGAGAGTGCCACAGTTGTCATAAGTTGCTGATATTGCACAGTCTGACCACAATACTGGCTTTTCAGCATCAGTCTAATAAAATGGTAAACAGTGTACTTAATAAAAGGGACATTAATTCTACTCAGAACATAGCAAATCATGGTAAAAGACCATTGTAACATTACTTATTCACCAGGAAAGCCTGAAGTAGTCCAAAGTCCAAAGAAAATGAGATCTCCGATGAGGTATCACTGTGCCCCATTGCAGCAGTTACGGGGAATAGCATTAGATTTAGTAAATCAGGTGAGGGACACGAGAGATGGGACAGAGTAAGATGAGTTCAGGATTTCACACATCTCCATCAATGCCATCTTTTTTTCATTTGAGAAGAACAGCTACTTCCATACCTGTTACGCAGATAATCACATAATACAATACAGTTAGAACATATCTTGAAAGGTCTTAAATGTAAGGACAAATTATCAATACAGTTCTGTACTCTGAAGTTCAGACCAATGTTAAAAGGATAGTACAACCTGTGAGAGATGCGTGTGCAGTAAAATTAATATATATAGCTTATGTCATCTTGTGATGTTGAGCTAAGGAGAATGGAACAACTCTGTGGGAGAAAGACTTACGGATGCTGGATACCACAACTGAATGTGCAGTGTTATAGCAGGTATTTGGTACTGGTACATGACAAATTCTCCTGTCAATCTACTTCAATAAATAAGCACTTCTCCAAATTGTCCTGTGGATGAAGATCCCAATCACAGAGGAAAAAACACACTGAATAGATCAATAGCAGAATTAGAAATAAAAAGTTTGGTGACCCAATATTTTGCTTCAAAACTGAAATCAAAAATATTCTAGATCTGATTAATTCCAAAGACCTCGATACTCAATAAGTAAGATTTATGTTTCAGTTCAAGCAAATTAATATTCTTAAACTATACACAAGAAAAATATCTGTGGGTGTTTCTTGGGGCAAAGAAAATATTCCTTCACTGTATTTTAGTGTGCAAAGACAAACATTTCTCATGTCATACTGTCAGTGAACTCTGAGCTACCAATACTAGGAAAAATAATCCCTTTTTTGCCCTTGTAATTAAAGCGAGGATTTGTTTTTATTTTTGTGGTTGTCACTATTGTTCTAATTATCTGTTGCACTCTGGATTCTTGCTTTCCATTAGCTATAGCTCATGCTCTCACAGCTTCATCCATAATTTCAGGTAATGCAAGAGCTGACTCAAATCTGTTGTGAAGAGATATTCATCGACTTGGTTGCAACCTTCTTCATCAATTACAAGCACTCCCAGCAGATGCAATCTCTTATTGACTTTTAATTAGTTCCTTGCGACAATAGGATTTATGGGCTTTTTTCCTTGAATCCAATTTTATTACGGGAGCTTTGCGATAGTTATGGATTCTGTGATGATCAAAAGCTGTTGGAAGTGCTACTAGGCCAAAATCAAACTAATAGAATGATAATAGGGCTGCTTTCATCTGAGGAGCATTAACCTTAATGAAAACACAGAAAATCAATGTGAAAGGCCAAAGGAGGAATTACTTATGCATCTATCAAGCCAAACTTAATCATTTTAAGAGGCTTCAGTAAGAGAAAAGATCTTAGCACAGGAATACCAACGGGAAGACATGGGCATTAGCTGAATCAGGTCTTCATAGAAAGATAAGGTACTGGGTCTAATATCACAAACCAGGAGGGACAAGGAACTGCAAAGAATAAAGCCACAATGCATTGAAACCCGCTAATGCAATAGGGACGGTTATTTTTCTGTAGTTGTCATCATTAACTGCAGTCCATTTAACACAGAGGACAAATGACCTATCATGGCAGGTGACCATGGTCAGCTGATACTCATTAGCACAAGTTTCTTTGCCTTAGATGAAAGATAAAATAAAATGTATTTGCCCTTTAAAGTGACTAGACTCTATGTGTCAATGAAATTACCCTTCACATATCCCTGTTTTTAACAAGACACGTTCCTGGTGTCACAGTGTGTCCCACGGTCAGCACCCTGTCTCACTGTCGAATGCAAGACAGAATTCCAGGTTTAAAATCCAGGCTGGGAAGAGGCCAGGAACAGTCCTGTAGGTTGGGCTTGAGATTTGTGAGCAGGAAGGTACCTCCGGATTTGCAGACCTCAAACCACAGGGGCAGCAAGCCATCATTACTCCAGTGAGATGGAGAGCAGGGGGACTTGGTGATGCTCTGTGTGGGTCACAAGGCCATTAGCAGCCAAAGAGAGGGAAAATACAAAAAACAACCCTGACTCCTGTAATTGACATACTAAAAACACTATTGGGAAAAGGTAAGCCAGTGCACTAAAACTGGGGAAAAAAAAAAAAATAAGTCTAACTCATGTCACCACCAGCCTGCTTTCAGGCTGCAGGCAATTTGGGAAATGCCTGGGTAGGAGAGCCAGGTATCTCCAAACGTACTGTTGCCTGCCCAGTGATTCCCACCCATTCAAGTCGGGCACAAGGTAATGGATGTGCCTGAGTGATGGGCAATTGCCACAGCTCTGATGGTTGTCAGCAGGTCAGGGAACCCAGATCAACACCCCGCCTGCGATCAGGTCCCACTGCTGTCCTCACTGGGACAACCACCCAACCAACAGAGCACTTCAACCACTCAACAGAGCTTGCAAACACCCAACCGAGCCTTTCAGCCGCTCAATGGAGCCTTTCAACCACCCAACAGACCACTTCAAACACTCAGCAGAGCTTGCAACAACCTAACTGAGCCTTTCAACCAGTCAATGGAGCCTTTCAACCACCCAACAGACCACTTCAACCACCCAACTGAACTTTCCTCTCTTTGCTTTGGATATTTGAGTGTCTCTTCAGTTTTCTTTCTGCCATCTACTGGAACTTCTTCTTGATTCTTTCAACTACCACAGAATTTCTGTCCTTAATTTATCTTTTTTAATCAGGGACTGGTACCGCTGGCCTTCAGATACCCGTGACACCATCTCTTTTTCTGTGTATCGTCTTGCAGGGTGGATTTAATACAAGAGCCTTGTGGTCTGAGCTCACCTCCTCCTGGTTTTGGAGCAATTTGGGGGTGATTTCTGTGTATAACTCATGCAAGAGGAAAAGAACTAAATCAGTAAGCTCGTACATATTCAGGAATGTTATTTTTCGCAGAATCTTGGTTGCGCATCCAAAAAAATCCTCAGCCACCCCCACCGCTCCGCCCGCCCACAACCAAGATGGCGGCGGGCGGCGCCCCGCTGCCAGGACTAACGATGGCGCGGGCGCAGCGCCCGGCCTGTCCGCGCGCATGCGCGGGGAGGGCGGGGCCCGGTTGGACTTTTGGCGGGTGGCGGGGAGCGCGCGGCCGGCGGTGAGCGGGGCTGTGAGGGGAAGCGCCGGGGGGATCGGGGTTACGAGGGGAGGGGATCCACCGGGAGGGGGGTCGGAGGGATCAGGGAGGTGGCTAAATGGGGGAGAGAGTCCCTGGGGGGGAAGAGGAAGGAGGGATCCCTTGGGGAAGGGAGATGGATCCCGGGTAGCTTCTGAGGCGGGGAGGATCCGGTATCCGGTGGGAGCGGGGATGGGATCCCGCGGCTGCGTGTGGCGGGCTGGCAGTGGAGCGGGTCTGGGATCCTCTGGGTGAGGAGGAACGTGAGGAGATCTCTCGGATCCCCCCGGCAGGGCGTGCTGGGGTGGGCCAGTGATCCCCGTGGGTGATCCAGGCGATCCCGGGGGGCTCGAGTAGGGGCTGACCGTCAGGAGAGAGGCAGGGACAGATCCCCAGCCTCAGGGTCACCCCCGCCCCCCGGCCGTGGCCCTGGTGCTGTCACCAGTGGGATGGCAGGAGCCCAGGGTGCTCTCCTCATTTCCAAATGAAGACTGAATCCTTTTCGGCAGATTTGCTTTAGTTAAAAAGCTAATTATCATTATGACTGGTGAAGTGGAAGTTATTACTAGGAGGATATGGTGAGCATTTCTTAAAATCTGCCTGTGGCAGGGCTTTTTTTCTAAAAGTAGTGCCCTTATACTGCAGTGAGTGCAGCATAGGTCAGGCTTTAGATGTAGAAAATATACTTGGGGATTTTAAATTCAGTGGAGTCCTCATTGCCAACAGTAAACAAAAGCAAGCTGGTGGTTTGCACATCAAATAAAAAGCCTGACCACCTATATTCCTTGTTGATCTATATCCATTCTAACAGTATCGATGTTGTTCTCCCATGACAGAGAATATTTTCCCTTGAGGTGCTCTTGAAGAAATCCTGGTGAAATCATGGACGGTAAGGGATAAAAGTACTCTTTTACGTGCAGTAGGGAAGTTGTCTTCTGACCAATGCGTTAGTTAATAAGTTTGTGTGTTTAGAAAACTTGGTAAACCTCTTAACAAAGGAAGTTATGTTGCATTGACTTCACTCCCAGAGGCCTTTGGTGTTGCCCTTTGCCTTCATCATTGCCACCTTTGTGTGAGGCTGCTCTGCCTGTTCCCTGGATTTGTATTTTCTTCAGCAGCAAAGGCTAAATACATTTCTTGGTTGGCTCTGTATTTCAAGTCTGCTCTCTGTCCTGTTCCTCTCCCTGTACTGGATTTTCTTTTTTCTGTTATTTGTCCTTTTGCTCCATGTTTCTTCGCTGCACTATTCTCTTCTTTCAGCAAAGCGTATCTGAGGATATGCTTCTCTGCCTGCCATACATCTTCCTCCTCAACTTCTATTGCCAAAAGCCATATGGGTGTTCCTGTAGAGCTGTCGTCTATCCTTTACAGGTCCCAAGACTTTTCTTTGTAACAGAAGCTGTTGTACAAGCAGCTGCCTAAGAGGAAAAGCCAGTGCTAAGTGGCCTGCAAGTTTTCTCCTGACCAGCTAGCCTGGATCACAAGCCAAGAGTGTCTGCAACCACATTTCCATCTGACCAGGTGGCATGAAGCTGCTTTATCTTCCTTTAGCCAAAGTTGAAGCAGTTTTTTAAAAATACCACTCACTGCTCTGATTTAGTTCTGGTCATTAGCCTGTGATTAGGCTATGTTGAATGTTTTATTCCATGACAACTTTCCCCTGAATGGACAGAAGTAACACTGAGTTTAATTTTTGCCTTAGCTGATGATGACTTGGACCTGTTGGCCTCCCTCCTGGAAGAAAATGAGGAAGCTGAGGAGCGGAATTCTCCTGAGGAGGAAGATGCCACAAAGGATGAGGGGGGAGAACCAGATGAATACGATGAGCTCTTTGATGCAGAAGATGATGCATCTTACACTGAGGAGGTCGATGCTGAGGACAGCATAATTGATGAGCAGAAGGAGAACCTGGCTGTGCTGTTTGGAGACGTGGATGACTTGCTGGAAGAAGAGGAGGCAGAAGAAACTGTCTCTGCTTCAGGTCCCAGCCAGGGAAAAGAGAAAACCAATGAAGAATTGCAAGGTTTCTGTAACAGCATCTTTAATCTGATCTGTCATATATGTTTTGTCTCTAGAAAGCTAATGGGAAGAAGGTAGGGCCTGCTGCTTCTCAGTTTAGGGTGGTATCCAGACAGGGAATATAGAAAGTCCTTGTGAAGTTATTGGATAGAGCCTTCTAAATCCAGTTTTCAGTGCTCATTGACCAAACGCACCAAACCTATTTTCCCAAAAGAAAGACAGAGGACTGAGTAAGCCAGGGAGACTCAATTAGCTCTGATGAGCAGGATGGGGAAGGTTTCCTATGTACCCATGCCTTGTCTGATGAGGAACAACGTCGCTTTGGTCTTTAGGGCTGTCATCATGGCGTCTTTCACCAGCATAACTCCCCCTGCTTACTCAGGGCTTACTGGTGGGAGGTTCTGCTGTACCAGCCAGTGTGGAAGCAGAGCTGGTCCCTGAGCCTTCCGCATATTTGATTATATTCGAAGCACTTCTTTGTGATATGGAGTGCAATCATCAGCCATTTAAATTGTCTGCATTTGGAAAGATATATGAAACATGTTAAGGAACATATCACATACAAGTCAAATATTTATATGTCAGCTCCAGGCTGCATAGAAAAGTGTCCCTTCACTGTATGCTGTGTAGAATCAGAGCGAAATCTGTACTGTGGCTCTAGTCTTTGTTTTCTAAGTTACTGTGATTTAGTAAAACTGTCAGACTTCCAAGGATCTCATAAATCCCTGTTTGCAGTGGCTTCCTGCTGTCTTGATTATTATCCTTTTTCTTCTCCTTTCTTTCCTAGCCGAGCTGAGAAAATTGCAAGAACAGATGAAGACGTTACAGGAGCAGTTGCAAAAGACTGCTATTGGGCAGCAATCCAGTTCCGACCCTGAGAAGAAAACCCCTGGTAATGAAACTAATTAAATGAGTTTCTGATTTGTTGGCCTCCCAACATGCAAATTGTAGGCAAGTCTCCCGATAATCCAAAGTGGGCAGTGAGCAGCAAGGAGGAATTGTGGTCTGGTGTATTCCCACACAGATTGTTTCCTGCAGCTACAGACTATATCAGTGAGCTGCAGTTTTGGTGTCTGCATCATGGGTTGATTCTACATGTGGCAGCTTCTGTGACTGAGGTGCTCCAGGGTCTTCTGCTGCAAGTGTTCCTTCTTAGTGGCATATGTTGGTACACCCAGAAAATACAGCTGTGTTTATTGCTATAGCACATTTTGTGTAGTAATGAAACTACATGGGAAAATTGAAAAGCAAGGGTATGTTCCTACTTTTTGCAGCTTTGTGGCTTCAGTGAGTTTAAGGTCATAGGGGGAAGAGTCATTGGGGCCTTTCCTGATGTTGCATTTCAGATGTTGGCAATTTAGCTGAAAGGTTTCCGTGTGGGACCCTGACTTGGACTTTTTATTCACAGGATTACTTAGTTTGGAGCAATCCTTAGTATTTGAGTCCAGATCCTGAGATCTCATGAATACTTTTTGGTTTTCTTGGCCAGGTAAATCTCTCTGTCAACCCTTAAAGGAAAGGAAAGTTCAGAAGCTGCAAGAGTCACCGTGTTTCTCGGCCCAGCTGGGCAATCCTTTACCAACAGCCAAGCGAGGAATCCAGAAATCAAAAGCCTCCTCAGCAGGTACCATTCTCAGTCTGCCTTTCACTGAAACACACTGGGCTTTTGTCAAAAGCCTATGTAGTTCACAGCAGCAGTGTAGGCACATGTGGGATAGCTTTTATACCAGCCACTGCACCAGGACCGGTCTGGTCACAGTAGAGCAGAGCTCATTACAGAGATAACTCTTGTGTCCTTTGCAATGCGTGCTATGCTCTCTACTGCTATGGTGAGCTTGGACACTGACAGCATCTACTGTTAAGCTTACCTGGAAAATGAGAGCTGCTCTGCGAAGTTAATCTCCAGGCAGAACTCATTACATGCAGCTGATCTGAGGCTGTCAGTTAGTGCCTAGCTGACTGGGAGACCAGTCTGGTACCAATAGGACAGTTTTACACTTTGTGCTTCTCTATTAAATTAGACTCTTGCCTCTGGTCAGGTGTAAGTTAATGTTATTTTTATTTAGAAGTTTTCTTTCATTATCAAGAGGGTTTTTTTTTCATTTCTTCCTTCTAGAGACCAAGACTCCTCCTCCTCGACAAGTCCTTAGTCTGGCCTTCCAGCCTCTCAAGTCAGCCCCAGGGAATACACCCAGTAAGGTGACCAGAGAGAAGACTCCTCACATGCCTATGTCCTCCAGTACAACGTCTCAGCCAGTGTCTGTAGAAACCTTCTCGGGACTGAGATTAAGGTCAGCAGCACAGCACTAACCTCTCTCTGGGGAGATCATCCTCAAGTGCTGGGAGAGAAAACGCAACCAGTCCAATCTCCTGTGATGCTGATCACACAAGTGGTGAGCGGAGGACTGGATTTCTGATTTGCCATATATACATCATTTAACAGTGTCAGATTAATCAATTATCATTAGGAGATGTAACACAAAGCCACAGCATTGTCTGGTTGGTCATGATTAAATAGATAACATTAACTTTTTGCATGGGTTGTTACCACGTTTCTATACAAAAATCTATAATTAGCACTGCCTTCCCTGGGATGTCCTCAGCAGTGAACATGTACAAGGCCCAGTTGAGCCCCAGCAGAGCAGAATTCGTTTCACACTGAGAAGCATCAGGAGCCACTTGGGATTCCCATATTTGCTGTGGCCACAAGAGGTCTCTGAATGCTTACCGTGTCTTCCTCATCAGAAACTGTGCTGGATTTCCAGCATATTTCCAGATAGTTGTGATACTCAGTCCTTCCTGAAATGAGAAGAGTCAGTGAAGGCTTAGGGCTAAGTTGCAGTGGAACTATTTGGACAAAGAACAAAGTGTGTGATTCGTTGCTTTCCAATATTTGTACAGCACCCGGAACTGATGGGTTTTGTTTCAGGTGAACTCAGGATGAAATAAGGCACAGAGACATTTTGCAGTGAGACACAGTCTTCTCAGGAGACTGCTGAATGTTTTTGATTGTGTCTGTTCATTTACGTAAAGGAATGTGTTCTTTTACATGCTTTCATTTGATTTAGAAAACCCCGGGTTTCATCAGCTGAAATGGACAGGAAAATGGCTAACAGGAAGCTGATCCGACTGTCCCAACTGAAGAGCAAACTTGCTACAGAAAATTTGGAGGAAACAGACTGGGTAACATTTGGAGTCATAATAAAGAAGGTCACTCCTCAGAGTGCAAATAATGTAAGTAACTTTGTTGTGTCCCTTCTCGGTCCCAATGAAATGCTGGTCATCTATCCTGAGAAACTAATTAGGTCTTCAACTTAATCAGCCACCTCTGTGTAGTTAATGAAAAGCTACTGTATTAAAGATCTTGGCTCATCTGGTTTCATGCAGTAATGCTGCTTTTAGTCCTCAGGTTAAGTCCTTAGCTTTTCTGGAGCAACTGTCCTGGGCACTAGTGTAAGAAATGTGGCCATGGCATACATGACATAAATCTGTCTAAATCTGTTCATCCACTGTTACATGTGAAATGCTAGTGCAAAAAAATGACTGTGACTCTCAGTCTTTCTAGACAGCTCTCCCGTTTTAAATGTGCTGACATATTGTGCCTCCATCATTTCCCTAGAGATCGTTCTGTCCTGTATGGTGCACATGTCCTATAGAAATTCACTGATGAAACAGGAAACTGAATATGCCTTGGTTTTGATTGTTTAGTGGGGTCAAAACCTCTTTATTCAGCAAGCGGGAGTGCTGTCCAGCTTTAATATCTGGAAGATTGGTGATAGCAGCATTATTGTACTATTTTGACCTCTAAGAATCCTGGAATTGGCTGTGTGGCATGGCTGGACATATTGTATGTAACCTTTACTGAGGTTACAAATTGTGCTTTTCTAGATCAGGAAACCCCAGGGAGAAAAAATGGAATAACTTTTTAAATGCAACAGCAAGAGGGGATGCAATCAGTGTCCCCTTGCTGAGAGCAGAAAGGAAAGTGAATGTCTGTTCCAGGGCAGAACCTTCAGTATCTGGCGGCTGAACGACCTGCGGGATCTCAATCAATACGTCTCACTCTTCTTGTTTGGTGATGTCCATAAAGAGCACTGGAAGACAGACCAAGGCACAGTCATTGGGCTGCTCAATGCCAATCCTATGAAACCTAAAGAAGGCTCAGATGAGGTGGGAGAATTTTTCACTTGCCCATAGCTGAGCGTTTTCATATCTGCCTGAGGTTTAGCTTTATAACACGTTAAGGTTGGAATTACAGCAGTCTGCTGAACCAGTCTGAGTTGCATTCAGATATTTGCATGGTGTCTATTTGCTCCTGGCCTTCTGGAAAACTAATTTCAAGAAGTCCTATCAATAATCTAAAACCAGAGTTTATTCTAGTGTTTAACCTGTTCTCGGTAGCAGTCACCTCTTCTGCAGGTGTAGGAATTGTATTTTCATGTCAGTTCGTTCAGCTACTTTAGTGCTATGCCTATTTCAGCCAAAATGTCTCAAGCTGAAAAAGGAAGGGAAGCTCATTTCTCTCTCCTAATCTAAGCATGAGATGAGATTGGAAAATGTTTCCTGGTTCCAAAATCATGACTAAGAAGAAGCAGTGTTTGATTTATAAAACAAATGATGTACTATGGGTAGTAAGTTGATACATAGTACTTCATTTGTTTAATCAATTACTTATAAATGCAGAACATGGTAAATTACTTTTCTTTATGTATCAAAACATTTAGGTTAGCTTCATTTTGCTAATAAGTTAAATGTTTTTTTAATATCTTTTTAATTGCACTGGAATGGAAACCGTTTTTACTGACTTCTGTCAAGGGTAATTTCAGTCTAGTAGCTGGTGATGTAGTATTTTGCATTTTAAATTATCCAAATGGAAAAATTAAGAATCTCATTAATTGTCTATTAAGCTATATAATTGCTGAAATTAACATTAATAAGCTGTAGAAAGTCCTGCTGGTGAGTGGAAAGGCACACCAGCTTTAATGTAAGGGCTATACTGAATGGTTCTTCTTAGCTAAAAACATACACGTTTAGAACTACATTAAAACTGACTTTACAAAGTATTTCTTGTCTACAAATACAAGTCCCAGTATCTTTGTGTGGTGTGAAGATGATGCTTTTGTTGTACCGCAGGAGACAGCTTTGTTTGGACCTGGACGTATGGAGAGGGCTAAGAGCTCCAGTTCATCTTCGTTTCCCATTCACTACCAAACGTGGTTGCCATGATGGCGTCAGAGCCAAATGGTTGTACAGGACCATCTACAGCTAGATCTGCTTTTGCTGCTCCTTGGTTTCCTGAGGCTCTGAGCACAGATTGCAACATCTTTCATCTCTTTGTGGGAAACAAATACACTTTTTTAACTGAGCTTTTTTTCAGTCTGAACAGGATGTGTGGCTTTCTTAAACTAGGCCTGCATTTTAAAACTGCACTGTTGATACCAGAGGTACCAAACTGGACCAGAACCAAACCAGTGACATCCAGAGAGAAGCCTGTCCAGTCCTCCTCAAGGCATGTTCTGATTTCTTTGTAGGTGTGTTTGTCTGTTGACCATCCCCAGAAGATCCTGCTCATGGGTGAAGCTCTGGACATGGGTACCTGCAAAGCCAGGAAGAAGAATGGTGATTCCTGTGCACAGATTGTGAACTTGGTTTGTACTTCAGTAGTTAGGACATCCTTAATCTGTTGGTAAAAATTTAGCTGCTGCTTTTGTACTGATGCTCCAACTCTTTTACTTCTTTCTGGATCTCGACTTGCAACTAATTAAAGTGAGTGGGAAAGCTGAGGAATGAAACCCAAAGGAGCTGTTTCTGTGACAGCCCTGTAGCAGCAGCACTGCAGTTCCCTAAATGCAAAGCTAGTGCTGCAGTGGAAAGAGACGGTAAATTAATAGAAGGTTTTTCTTGGGAATGGTTGTGGTTTTTGGAGATGATCTTAACCGGATGAATTCCCTGGTTCAGCATGCCCACAAGCTGCCAGAATATTTGTACCTGCACGACCACTAGAGAGGAGAGGGAAAAGGTGGTGGGATTCTTCTTTTGGAGACAGTATTGACTTGTACTAGTTTAAAGGACTTGTGGACTGTGTCACTTCATGGCTGTGGTGGTGTTAAGATACCTGAAAGGAACCTTGTCTAAGTCAGAAGAGTTATTGTTAGTAGGGAAGCACTTAGAAGCAGGAGAGAAAAGGAAGGAATGAAGAACTGGGAAGGAACTAAAAGTGTGTAGGGTGGGAAGAGGACAAATAGAGAAGGCACTTGTAGCAGAACAAGGCTATGACTGCAGACCCACTCGAGGAAGTGCCTGTGCACAGGGCTCTCAATGTTAGTGAAATATTCCAGTGCCACTTGGAACAAACCGTGGATAGAGTCTCTGGCAGAAAGACCTTCTGAAGGAATTGACTGCCTGTTTACTTAGTGACAAAAGATGTTTGGTCATGGGGTAACTGTAGTTGTACAAATATGGGGCAGATGAATATCAACAACAGAACAGTAATTTCTTTTTGTTGGTAAAAAGTTATAGAACCCCCTGAGATAGTGCTTTTATGGCACTGCTGTCTCTGACAGGCAAGTTTACTATCTTAAGCTCCAAACTCCCTTGGATTGACACTGAAACCTGATGAATTAATTTGAAATCAATGCATGAAACGTCTTGCTCTAGTTTTCATTTGTGTTCATACCAGTAAGAAAATGGCATACAGTTCAGAGTCATGAGTATAGAATCTGGGCAAGAGGACCTGGAACGTCAGTTGACTTGAGCCAAGCAGCGGCCTTAAAATTCCTAGGATGGAAGAAATCCTTGATGTGCAAGCTTTTTTCCAGTGATTAGCACAGGCAATTTTAATTTTGTTCTTTATTGCTGAGTGTGGGTGTATGTTTGCTGATTTGGGTGATTGCTGGAATGTTACAATGGAGATGTGACTTCACTTTAGCCACAGAAGGGTATATGTTGGTGAGGGGAATGAAGTAAATTGTATCTACTAGTGTTCTGTAACAAGCTTCTTCCATTTCTTTTCAGAATGACTGTGAATATTGTCAATATCACGTACAGTCCCAGTACAAGAAGCTCAGCTCGAAGCGGGCAGATCTGCAGTCCACCTTCTCTGGTGGCCGCATTCCCAAAAAAGTTGCTCGAAAACATCCCAGTTTGAAAGAGAGGCTGTGTCAGGATGGATTTTACTATGGAGGAGTCTCTTCAACAGCATACGCAGCCTCAGTGTAAGATTAACCACTTATTTCCTTTGGGCTGAAGCACAGTTCCCAGTTTTTGAACAGAATTACCCTCCCATAAACAAGTGAGCCTGAAGCTCTCTCTAAGGACATCTATTTTAGTTAGAGTTCCCTTTGGCTTAACTGCATTCATCAAATTAGAATAAATGTCCCATGTATTGTGTAATACTTCTGGCCTCACAGGATAACAGAGCTGCTGCTTGATAGCAAAATTTCAGCAGTCAGTGCTAAGATGTGGAAAGGTGTGTTTTTTACCTCTAATACTGTATTGTGAAGCCAGATGATACTGTGTTTCAGTAGATAAAATGACCTTTATCATAAGGTCACAAACATTCAAGTCTCCAAGATGAGTATTTCTCAGTGCCATTTCCTTACCATATTTTGTCATGGCTCGTTAAATTTTAAACCCAGATTCAGCATCAGTGTATTCTGTATCTCCACCTCTTCCTTTCTTCCTTGACTGAAATGACACAATATCACTATGTGTTAATGAAGAGACAGTGTTACACCCTGCCTATTATTAAATAACCAAGGTCAGTAGATCAGCATGCATCTCATACTAGAGTGGAGGTGTCAGGCTCTTCATCCAAATCCCACTGAGGACAACTGTGGAAAGACTTGAGTCACAGCTGGATCAAGCACTGTGTCTGCGCACTGCTTTGATTCCCTCACCACTGCCATTTGATAACTGGTGTGACTCCACAGAAACGAAGCAATTCCAAAGAACTCTGATGTTCTGTTTTTGTTTCCTCTTTCTAGTGCAGCAGCTGCAGTGCCAAAAAGGAAGATTCAAACTACTCTCTCCAATCTGGTCGTGAGAGGAGTTGATGCAATTGTCCAGGAAACCAGGCAGAAGATTGGTACCTAACTACCTATGTAGTCTCTTCACCCTCCAGATATTTTCAACTTGATGTGTAGCTGTGTCCCAGGACCCTGCTACTCACTGAATGAATCTGGCAATTTGTTTGCTACAGAGATAGATGTTTGCAGGCTGCTTTCTCAATTGATCAAAACTCCTCTTTCTTCCTGAGATCACAGCTGCAAGGCAAATGTAACTGTGTAGCTCTGTGCATCTTTTCTCAGCAGTGCCCCTGCATTAAGTCTCCTGTTCTGTCTTTGGACAATGACAGAAGATCTTTGCCAGATTAATGGGAATTGGTAGTTTTAAGAACTTTGAACCAGAGAATTTATTTTAATTGATTAAAATAGATGACTTCTGTCAGTCTTGGAAGCTTCCAAGGAATACTAAGTATAAATCAGAGACAGGTCTGCAATGCAGGGGACCTACTGAGTACCCAGCCTGTTTCTAGTGCTTTTCTTTTGTCATCTTCAAAGCATGTTCCTTCTGTAGCCTTTGGAAATTCACTGATCTTCTCTGCCTCCATTTCTTTTCTGAAAAGCGCTTAATGTTACACCTTTACACTCAGTGGACAGCAGATGACAGATTATTCAAACCATGTGTTCCAGATGTTGCTTAGATGTCTTATCCACCTTTCAGTTCCTTCAGTTGCCACCATTTCGGGCAACATAGTGTGAATACTTTCTGTAGCCTTTAGCTGCTCTTAGTTCTCCAAGGATAAGATGTGACGGCTGTGGGGCTTTCACGCAAAAACTGTTTTAAAATGGGAATGTTAGGAGCAGCACAGACAGCCAAGGCTGGTGGGGGACTGACTGACTGATGAAATTGCTGAAGGGGTAGAAATGTCTGTGTGATGTGCTGTGCGTGAGTAACCAAATGTAATGTAGAAGTTAGTCATGCACTGGGAGGTGCTTGATCAGGTGATCTGCAGGTGATTTCCAACCTAGACTACATCTCTACAGTTAGGCCTGCTTCCCTTCCTGGCTCCAAATCCATTGGATTTATGGCTCTTCCACTCCAGGTGCAGCAAAGAGACCCATGCCATGTTCTGAGGAGTTCAAAGAACTGCTGGCACAGCCAACCTTTGGAGCACGAAACCTCTGCAAGCACTGGACCAAAGCAGGTACGTCCTTGTGCCTGAAGGAAGACTCACTCCTGAAAGCACTCAGCTCCTTCTGAGCAAACATTGGTGGGTTTTTTGCTTTATTTTGTTTTTCCAGATGCTGAAAAGACGCAAGGGGGCAGTTTCCAATCCATCTCTGCGTCAGCACTGCTCAAACAACAGAAACAGAAATTGCTGGAGGCCAGAAAAAAGCGATCTGAAGAGATTCAGAGGCGGTAATACATACTGACTTTCGCAGGAAGGGGTCCGTTATTGCGGCCCTAAGTACAGCTGTGGAGGTGTTTTGCTTTTTTTATTAAAACTTCACTTAAGTAGAAATGCCACACTGTTTATTCAGTGG
The DNA here is from genome assembly GCA_013399475.1 of Chauna torquata. Lineage (NCBI taxonomy): Eukaryota > Metazoa > Chordata > Aves > Anseriformes > Anhimidae > Chauna > Chauna torquata. Next base: position 392,010 of record VXAL01001883.1, read on the forward strand.
AGAACCAGATACTCCAGTGTGGTGCCCAGCAACTGGAAACCTTGATGGGAAGAGGTTGATTAGAGTAGGAAGCTAGGGTCAGGACTCCTGGTTCTGCTCATTGCTGGCCTGCAAGGGTCTTTGGAACCTAACAATTTGCCAAGTGCATCTCTTGTTAACAAACTTAAGAAAAAAGAACATAAGGGCCACCTGGGGTGAAACTGAGATTGATGTAGCCTGGTAGCCTCAAACGGCTCAACAGGAGCCAAAACAGAACCTGAAGGATCCAAAACAGAACCTGAAGGACAAAAATAAAACTAGGTACAGTCATGATGATATTTCCCCCAAATACTCTTTCAGCCTCCAACAGTGTGTATTTCAGGGACTTCCCAAGCTAAAGGTGGTGTCTGTTACAGTATCCCAGGAGGGATTTTTTTTCCCCACAAACCTGTCCAACCTCTGCTGTGACTTATGTAAACTTAAGTATTTATGTGACTCCTGTGACAAGGAGTCCCACTGCTTAACAACCTGTTCAACAAAAAATTTCTTCATGTGCTTTGAGCTCCCACCTGCCAGCTTCATTTGAGGTTTCTGTCTGTTTGCTGTTTTGGAAAGCGATTAGTTGTTCGCTTCTTCTGGTAGCTTCTTCAAGTTACTCTTGATTTCAGTGACCCAGTGAGTTCTTTACCAGTCTTGTTTTGCTCTCCTGAATGCCTGAATTGCTACGTGTTTTCTAGTAATAAAAGGCCAGTTAGTGAAAAATCACGATCTGCATCCCTTCCATTCCTGTCCGTTTCTCAGATCTTTCTGTCTCTTTGACTTGTGTCCCTATTTCAGTGGGTTACTTTTGCCTTACAAGGTTTCTCCAGAACACAAGTAAAGCTGGCAGCCCTGCTCTTCCATCCTCCTCCAGATGGTCCTCACTCCTTTCCCCAACACCTGGGGAAGAGTTTCCCAAAGCTGCAAAAATATCAACTCCTCAAAGGCCCAGGCTGGGCACAGGCTTCTCAGAAGGAGAAGATATCCTCTTCTTTGATGGGTCTCCACCTCCAACACCAAAGCTAGGCAGCTTGGCAGAAGCCAAAAAGGTAACAGCTCTTTGAATGGGTGGGTTTTGAGTATGAAGAAGGGGAGGTTAATGGAAGGTTGATTTGTGGTAATACAGGAGTCTTCGATCTTCTTGCACAAGTCTATTAGGAAGGAGTTGAACATTTTGCAAGTATGGAAAGGAATAGTTGTATGTAATTTCCTATTAGTTTCTTCTGGAAGACTTGCTATTTTGTGAAACAGTTAAAGCACATCTACAGAGATATCAAGCCCTGGAAGAGTCATTTTATGGATTGTGAAATGACTAGAAGTTGGGCGATGTGTTGAATTAGATGTGCAGCAGAGCTGGGGATTTTGTTGGGCCTCTCTTTGGCCAGTTCTGTGCTCAGGCAAGTGGATCTTGTCTCCTCCATTTGACAGACTTCCTCTGCTGTTTCTGGAAGTAGGAATATGGGAGCCAGGCTTGTCACCAACACATTCACTGCTCTTTCCTGTTTTCTAGCTGGCTGCAGTACACCGACTACGAGCAAAAGGCCACGTTCTTGCTAAGACTGATCCAAACAGTGTCAAGCGGAAGAGAGCTGATCTTGATGATGTCCTAGAAATTGTTGAAAGAGTTGAGAAAAATGTTGCTCAGACACAGAATGCAGAAGCAGCGAATGGTAGGTAATGTTAACTTCTAGAATGGAAAAAATATGCTTACGTTCTGCTGAACAGAGCACTGTTACTGGGTCTGGCTTACTTTGCATGCCAGAGAGAGGCTGAGTTAGGTCTATTTAGAACGTCAAGGTTTTTTTTGCAGAGTGGTCTTGGCTGAAAGGCTAAATGATCTGTTACCCTGCGGGAGAGAGTGTAAGATGTCGTATCTGATAGCTCCCTGGCCTCATCTCTGTTCCCTTTCCTCCAGCGCTTGAGCACCAGCAATGCGTGACTGACTTAATCAAGGGAAATAAATTGAGCAACAGTCCCACCTGGGAAGGTATCTGAATTTTACAGGGAAACTTGAGTTTCCCTGGTGGTGATATACTGTGTGATCTTGGATGTATTGGTTCATTTCTTTTAGAACTTCTCCATCAGTAACAGAGACAACAGTGCTCGCTCCCCTGGGAGTGTGAAACTTCCTGGTACAGTGCTTTGAGAGAAGATGCAATGTTATGTATAAAATGCTATTATTTTTGTGAAGCCATCTTTGAACTTGGCTTCACATTCTCCTGAACTATTAAAGGCTGTTGCTTGACCTGAACATCTGCCTGCAAGATCTGGGACTTCCAAAATCTCCTCCAGTGATCATGCTTAAAAATCAGAACCTTGTTTTGGACTTGGTCTCCGTGGGACTGAACTGTTTTGTCTTTCTAGATGTGGATGAACTGGAGCCTGCCCAGAAGAAACGATGTGAGCAGCTGGCCTATCTGGAGTCAGAAGAGTTCCAGAAAATCCTGAATGCCAAGTCCAAGCACACAGGTGTCCTGAAAGAGGTATGGCCTCAATCCAGCCATGACTGAGGGCTTAGAACTAGGGAGCAGTTTGGACTCCTCATAAGGATTTCAGCAAGAAGCAGGCAACCAAACATGTCATGGGTACCAAGTCATCCTGATGAGTAGCGTCAGGGGTCTCTGAGCTCACAGCACATTACCTGCACGTCAACATTGTTACCATAGTCGTGGTAAGGTCAAGTTGCCATCCTCTTTTTTTACTGTGTTTGCAAGAATTGGTGAAGCTTCCTTGTTAGTGGATGAACAAAGAAATCCTTCTGCCTTAAAAACCAAATTAGCCATGCGCCTATTTTGTACCTCATTTCATGTCATTTTGGCCACATAAAGGTTGCACTGAAGAGCTAAGAGGTTGGGTTTCTCCCATCAGGGTCCTTGCTGAGCATGTTCCCAGGAGATACTGAATCTCCAGAGGCACAGGGCTCTTGTCTTGGACACATTGTGTTAGTATGAATTCCTAGTTGTTTTAAGGTCTGCTGAGGAGTAATATTTTGGCTAAGAACCAGTCCTATTCATTACATCTGCCTTCCTCACCTCTACCTGCACTGTCCTAGGTGTGTGCTCATTTCACTAGTACTTGCTGTTGTTAAAGCCGCCCACTCATACATCTCAGAGGTGGCTCATTTCAGTGGTGGTGGAGCACAGCACGTGCACTATATGAATTTTTTGAAGCAAGAAATATTTGGTGTTTCTCTGGCTCCCAGACTGCAGTCTTCTCCAAACGGGCCCAGTAATTTGCCCAAAGGCCACATGTGGAGTGACTTCTCCCAACTTTGTCTCCCCATAACCCTTTTCCTGTGCCCCCACAGGCTGAGGCTGAACTGCAGGAACAATACTTTCAGCCACTGGTGAAAAAGGAAGAAATGGAAGAGAAGATGAGGAACATTAAAGAAGTGAAATGTCGAGTTGTGACATGTAAAACGGTAAGTGAGGTGGAGCCAGGGTGACAGCAGGGGAGTGGGGCGCAGATTGTACAAAATGATGCTGGACCATCCTGCAGACTCCCATCAGTCACTCACTTGGCCATAGTCCAGTGCAGGGATCAAATGGAGACGGTTTCATTCCTTGTGACTGTTGCTGAGAGCAGCACATGCACTAAGTGACTTTGAGACATGAAGACACTGGCAAGGCAGGCTTTAGCGCTGTCCTCGACATCTCAATTTGATGTTTATGACAGTGGGTTCCCTGGTGTTCTGGCATCCATTTTCCAGCTTCATCCCTGACGTGCTTTGGACCAGGACCCTCAGTTCCCTATATTACATGATAAATGAAGCCCTATGCCTTGAAGAGCATAACACTGTGATTGCTTTATCTGTGCTTCCTGGGACTTCGCTATCAGGAAGAGGAATGGAGGTTTTTTACTGTCCCAAATGTGCTAAGAAGAAGAGAGGAGTTACCTCCCATTTCTGGAGTTTCAGCCCCTGCTGTACTTTCCTTCCTTTTGTACCTCTTTGGGACGGCACAGAGGGCCACTGTGTGCCCCACAAGGTGCCGGGAGCAGGGCCATAGGGTGGTGGCAGAGAGGGGACGATGGTGTTAGGAGGAGAGTGGCAAAGCCTGGGGTGATGATCTCAGGCACCTCCAGATGGGAGAAGACAGAGGTGCTTTGGTCTGGATGTTCAGCTGTCCCTGGCCCACAGAACAGGTCTTATGTGCTGGTGAAGCACTCACAGCTCTTTCTCCTCTCTGACAGTGTAATTACACTTATTTCAAGCCTCTGGAGACGTGTGTGCAAGATAACCACGACTACCACTGGCATGATGGTATCAAGCGATTTTTCAAATGTCCTTGTGGCAACCGAGCTATCTCCCTTGACAGGTTCCCAAAAAAGCCCTGCAGGTAAGAAATGAGCCTTTTGAAATAGTGACTTGGGCTTTTGTACTGTCCATTCACGAGTAACATGTTGGGAGTCACATAATCATGTCCTAAAACTGGAATGTTAGTCCTTCCTGCTAAGTGGTGTGGGAAGGGTGTGGGGCTGGTTTTGGACCCCCTCATACTGTGCAGCAAACACACACCACAGTGGTCCTCACCTGCCATCTTCATCTTCCAGTACCTGTGGCCTCTTCAAGTGGGAGCGAGATGGGATGCTAAAGGTAAGTGTGAGCCAGCAGCTTCTGAGCGCCTCAGCACTCTGGCTGCTTCTCTTGGTGCTTTTGTCCCACACTTTGCTTCAGTGCCCTTATGACCTGCCTGCAAAGCCAAGCAGCTCTGCACCTTCTCAGACACCTACAGGTAGCTACAGGCTATGTTTTAGTGGAGTTTCTCCTTTCACTTTCTGTTCTAGAAGCTTTGTTCTAATTAACCATGGGGAACTTGCTTTTTACCATATTTCTAAGAGTTCAGAACATCAAGATTTCTAGAGTGTGTCAATATTTAATCAGATAACTTAGTCCCACCACAACTTCTGTCATAAAACTGGGAAACATCTTAACTGCAGTTTAACTTCCTTTCTCCATGATTCATATTTCTAGGAGAAAAAAGGTCCGAAGATTGGTGGAGAAACACTTTTACCAAGAGGGGAAGAACAACCAAAATTCCTCAATAGTCTTAAGTGACTTGGAGTTGATGTTTTCACAACATAAGGATGGATTTCTATGTCTAACCCACACATTTCTTTACTGGAATGCCCGGAGGATTCTGGCTGTAGGGATGAATGAGCAGGGAAATCAATTCCTCGTGAGAAGGACATCCACAAAGTCTCCACCAGATCACTGCATGGATATTCAGCTTTGATCTTTTTAAAGCTGGCTGAATAAGGCTGTATGTGAAATACACATTCACGTCTGTTCTTTCTTAGTAACAACTTGTTTACAAGGTTTAGCCTTGAAAAGAGACAGGTAGTATGGAGTTTGTACCAAGAAATGCCTAGGGATCCCACAATTTATGTTGAATTACTATTGTAGAATGACCCCACCGGAATTTTAAGTGACAAATCATCATGAACTGGGAGGATTGTAGACTTCGTACGGACTCGTGCAGTTAATCCTGTGGTGCTTAATGCCAGCCTTTCATGCTTTGTCAGCTGTTGGCTGAAAAGGGGTGTAAGAGGGTTGTAGCCACACAGCAATCTTCATTGGCTCCAAAATTGCTCACTTTGAACCCTTAAGAACAGATTTCAAGCGGTTCCTGAGTTGTTTCCTTGGCTAATGACTTCAAAAACACTTCTGTGCCTTTAGCATTGCAAACCTCCAGTGTCTGCACTGCAGACTAGCCAGAGCTCCTTTACAAGCCCGTTCCCTTTCACCCAGCCCATACTGGATTCCCAGCACAATCCGCACTACAACATTTTTACAGTACAAACCTGCAGCTCCCACTTTAGAAAAGGATTGTAATGAATCTAGCACTGTTTTGTGAGTGGTTTTAAAGAGCTGAGTGATTATATTTCATAGCTTTTACTCTTTTTTCTAACATTTTAAATTTTCCTGAAATCTTTCCTAGTCATTATCATGTGGACCTTGGATGCTGGCACCACTGCCTGGGGGACAGTAGTTGTCTCAGACCAAGCAGGACAGGGTCTCCAAGGGGTAGCTCAGGAGAAGGGCTGTCCTCACACTGGCATTTCTCTGACAGCGCATTTCTGTACGGATGCCTGCTGAATTCAGCCACCTTTGCCTGGATCTGATCCTTTTGTTGCCTCTATCTCATGCTCAGTAGGATCAACGGTATTTTTAAGTACCTAAGATCACTAGCATCTCTCGGTTTGGTGCAACTACCATGACTGTCCCAGTGGCCTTGTTGATACTGCTTTTGCTTGCACAGGGGCTGGAAGAGAAATAAGTTACTTCATTTGAAGCAACAGGGCAGATGTACCTCCATACTCTGGCCCTCATCTCCGAGTGGTGCTTTTTCTGAGCAGCTTTGCTCGGCATCCTACACTCATTTCAGTCTTATTTTGATCCCATTTGTTGGGAGTGGGGTGTGTCACTGGTTGGTGACAGTAAATGGGGAACTGTGACATTGCTTGGAAGTGTGTCTTGTTGACTCCTCATTCAGAATAAACACTGCACAATAGAGCACAGCCTGGGTTTGTATGGTATTTCTCTGAGGAAGAGGATGAGTGAGTTGCTTGCTCAGTGTCTTTGTTTGCCTGAGGGCTTGTTGCTTAATCACCAAAAAGGAATTGGTTCGTGGTCCATAACTGGTTCCCACACAGCTTTACTCCTTCAGACCAGCAGGAGTTCCTCATTTGGAGTCCACAAAACCAGAGTGAAATTCCGCATCAGTGTCAGCCTTCAGCTGGCGAGTTGAAAACCTCAGGGTTTTTCCAGTTCCTGTCTCTCTGGGCGATGGAAAGAAAATTTCTGCAGAAATCAAGCTGCCAAGGTAGGGTAATGTTTTATCTTCACAAATGCATACAGGACTGTCATATGTAGGCAAGGTATGTTCCTCCTTGAGAGGCAAGGAATGAAAGCAATATTCTCAATTGATCCTTGTATGCAAGAATAGGGTGAGGATACCAAAACCAGCTGCTTTGCTTCAACCCCAGCAGTAAATGAGAGAGTGGTGGGGATTCACGTAATGGAGTCTGTGTGCCTCAGTCTATTTCCAGAGATATTTTTCTTACACCAGAGATGGCTCCAGCCCAGCAGGAGCAGCCAGGAGGGGAGCTACCTGCCGGGGCACGCTGCCTTTTGAGCGCACAAACACTGCGCCGTGCCAGAGCAGCCTGCAGGGTCCCTGGTTGATACCAAGCTCGTACGTTTCCATCGATCCTTGGGAGGAACGGCAGAGACAGAGGGACCACGACAAGCCCAGCTGGACCCAGACTGGCACTGAAGCACGGGGGCTGCCCCAGTTTAGGTAAAGTGCAAAAACGTCCAACCTCGCAACGAAGAAGCCAACTGTGTGCTGGGCTGCATTAGTGCAAGGGCAACCAGCAGGTCACGGGGTGCGAGTCTGCCCCAGCACTGCCCGTGGGTATAAGGCATTGCGTCGGATGAACGTTGCAGAGACCTCTGCAGCCGCTGGCACCGCTGGTGAATCGCCACAGTCGTGTTGCTGAAGCTGCCATGTCCCCTAAATTGTTAAACAAAACCACACTGGAAATATAGTGCCAGAAGTGCATTCCCAGAGCGACTTACAAAAAGATTTGCAGAGTATGTTGCTAAATCAGCCCTTTCTCCAGCCAAGAAGTGCTCACCTGTCTGCAGGGTTGTTTCTCCAGATACAAAGTACCCTGTGAGCACAGCAAAAAGGGCAGGCTGACATCCAGCTGTTCTCACAATAACCTCCTACAAAATCAGGCGTGGTTTTAGGTATGTTAAATATCCTGCCTCTCCTCAGCCCTCAGCTCCTGCTGAAATGTTAATTTAGAGCACCTTGCCCTGCTGCCACAAATTATCTTTCCTTGGATTTTACAAACACTGACAAAAATTAAACCCTTAGCATTTCATCTCTCTGCACTAATCAGTTCAGGCCTACCAACTCTGAAGTAAAACCAGATTAATGAAAAATTAATACCCTTTTGAATAAGTACACTACAAAAGGACCTTCCTTTTTGCCTGTGCAGTGGTTGCTTGGGCTGTTGCACGCAGCTCCCACGGCAAGCTGCACCCACCCAGCCCTTTCACATCTTTTTATTTTTCCCAACTCACTGCCTGGCTTTCGCCTCCCAAAATTATGTGTGGGATTAGAGTGTGGGCAAAATACTCTTCGCCTGTGCTTTTATTCTCATTTCCCATGCAAAGCCATGTTGTGGATCCTGCTTCATTTTGCCCTGAAAACAGCCCTGCGATGCCCGTGTGGGAAAACCTCGAGGTGCAGCTGGAGTCTTCCACCGCTGGATGAAACACCAGGGATGAGTTCGCACTTCTGTTTATACGACTAACAACTCAAAACGGTAAAACAACCTTTGCCCATGGCCCTGCTGGCTTCCTCCACATCCTCAAGGGACAGGAAGAAGCGAAACCGGGAGCAGGACGGTGCAAAAGGCGCAACGTGCACGTTGCTCCGTGCCCTGGGGAAGGGGCAGCCTCCTGCAAGGCTGCAGAAACTTCCATTGCTTCAGCAGCGTTGCTACAAGGTCAGGGCGCTGTGGGTTAGCTTGGGGTAAAGCAGCCTTGCTCCCTGCCTTCTTGGCTTTTGGGGGAGGAAAAGCTTTTCTGGAAGTGGCATTTAAAGCTGGGAAATAGGCAGGAGTAGTAAGAGGCCATGGCTACGCCTGAGTAGTGCCAGGAAGCCCTGGAGAAGCAGAGAAGGGTCTGGTGCAAACTCCGACTCTGACCCAACATCCATTTTGATAAAATTTTAGGATAGTTGTGTCTTTGGTTAAAAAAAAAAAAAAACAAACTCAAAACTGACTATCAGAAAGAGAAGCGCATGGAGGGGGAAGGGAAGTCGCTGGCGTTCTTGGGGACACGGCTTCTCCAGGACAATTATTCTCACTATTAAGTTTGCATCTTCCCACTAGATTTCTTCCATATCTTCCTACCTAGCCTGGAGTTTGCTTATGCCTTTTGCTGGCCACCCCACAGCTCTCAGCTGGGCTTGCCAGCACGGCTGCTGAAATTGTATTTTTCTGTTCTGACTTCTCAGATTTAGAGCCAAGAGAGGAGGAGCTCTGGCTTTGGGCTATCTCCTCCCCTTGCATGGACGAGGAGCACAGGAGCAATCGAAGCAATCGAGGAGCAGGGGGTATTTTGCATAGGAAAAAGCTCTCGTGCCCTCTTCCCTGCAGCAGCAAAGGGGTGGAGGACAGAAACATCCGAGCAGGTTATCCAGACGTAGAGAGGGGCTGGGAAAGGCGCAGGGGACGGGACGTACGTGCAAACATGAAAATAAGTGATGCTGGCACGGATAACTCAGCACACGCTGGCCGTGCTGCTTTCAGGAGAGGATGCTTGATGCCAAACATGGCTGAGCATAAAATTAGCGGGTTCCTCCTTCCCGTGGCGTGGGCGGGAGTAGATGGGGTGGCTCAGAGGTGGTCAGGGGCCGGATGGGAGCCCCCCTGCTGCCTCCCATCGTGGGCAAATCACAGCACCTGGCACGCCTGCATGTGAGCCCACCCTGTACACCAGCAGCACAGCATGTGCTGCGGGAAGTAATTACGAGGGGCCCTAATTACCTCAATAAACTGAGGCCTCAGTCACTCGTTAGCATGTGCCAAGATCTTTCTGTCGTGCACGTTACCGCCTGCCCAGAGCCGGCAGGCTGGTTACTTACAGGCCAGTGGAGGTCCTGGTGATACAGTGCTTGAACGCCCTGCTTAGATTCAGTGAGTTACATCCCCGCTATGGGCATCCCTCCCGAAATCTCAGTGCTCTTCCATCCCCAAAACTGCTGCTTCGCTCCCAAGAGAAGGCTGCAGCTGAGTGTGGGCAGCCCAAGGGGGCTCTCAGCGTGGGAACAGCGGCAATAAACGCTTTCTTGTGCTCTTTTCCCTTGTAGCTGCTTTTGAGGGGTTCTTTTTGGAGACCAAATTTCCTGGGCCAGCTCCCAGCCTGAAAGGGCGATTTCTTGGAAAGGTTGGGCTGAATTTTTTCTGTTACTTCCGAGTTTAAGAGGGGAAAAGCTCTTTGAGAAAATCCTTTTTTTTTTACACAGCTACAGAAACAATTGATGAAGGCCAAAGCCAAACATCTGGAAAGCTCCTGAACCAAACACAGGCCTAGGTATGAGAGGGCATATGCCTTTGGTTAATAAAGTTGGACAGCAGCAGCTTTGTCAATACGAAGTGCTGAAAATTATGAATGGGCCTCATCACATTCTGAAGCTTTGGGCTCTCGTTTCCCGGCTCTTTTTTTAAAGAGGCTCACATTTTTTTCAGGCGTCAATATTTAGAAATGCTGGAGGTGGGAAGAAGATTTCTGCTTCCTGTTTTTCTCTAAATCCTGATATCCTCGTGTGAACCAGAGAATTTTTGGACTGCAGTCTTTCAGGAAGAAATATATAAATCCGTACCCCTGATACTACAAAAGATGAGATCAAAATCACAAAAGGAGCCAATACACTTAGGACAACCTGTCAAAAAAAGGCCAAAAGTGCAACTGAGTCCTATGGACATGCATGGACATGCAGTGAAACCTCTGGCCTCCGGCCCAAATTGGCTCGTGGAAAGGGTAGGACGAAAGATGTTTGTGCTGTGCTCCGGTTTGGTCTCCTTCTGCTGGCCCTTGGGTCCGCTGGTAATCCTGCGGTGGGCAGGGGCTGCACATCTCCGGGGCTGTGGGTGCTGTTCGTCACCGTGGGAGTTTGGGTGTCTGGCGTCCCTCGGTGCTCTGGTGTGCTGGAGATGTGCGAATTCGGTCACTCCTGAAATGAACAGGGAGGCAAAACCTACACTGGAAACAGTGAATTTCTTTATTTTTGGATTTAAAAAAAAGATCATGCTTTGAGACCAGATACGTGGGAGAGAAAAGGGAAAGAAAAAGGAAGGGAAAGGGAAAGGGAAAGGGAAAGGGAAAGGGAAACTATTTCTGAAGTCCTGAAACAAAATGACAGAGCCTCCAGACATGGTTTTGCTCTAATTTACTCTTTATTTCAGAAATTAAAATGAAATGCCCATCTTCATCGGCTGCAGTAATGACATGTGAGCGCATACTAAGGGCTTGCAAGATTCATTGTGTTTCCTCCACATAAAGAAAGATGCTGGAAACCTTAAAAAACATAATATTGCATAGAATCTTATGTTAATAATACTAATCTCATCTAACTATAATTATGTTATTCAGATTATTAATAACCTTACATTAATATAATATCCACCCAGAAGTATATCAAAAGCGATACTAAGGAAAAAAAAAAAATCAAGAAATGAAGCACATCTCCTGTCATCATTTTTCTTTGATTTGCAGGTCAGGTTTCTTTGAAGTACATCAGCTGTTCAGCCTCAGTGCAACTATTTTGTATCAGCACAAAATGCTTTTGCAGCGCAGTATTTGGTTAAGTCACTCACGCAGCCGCACAACTCTGGCTACAGAGCAGTGGCACTCCCTGCTCAGAGGAGCTGGTACTCGGGCACATGCTCTCCTTCCTGGTCTGCAGAGACCACTTTAAAGATTAATTCTTTCTCTTTGCGAGACCTTTGTTCACTTCTTCTGAATAGCCTGCAGTGTAAAAAAAAAAAAAGAAAAGAAAAGAGAGAAAGAAAAACCTCAGGAGCCACCTTCTTTGTCTGCAGCACTTTCTGCTTTTTTCTGACAGGAGCTTATCTGCTCGGCCATGTACTCATAAAAAAACACCAGTCACCTCATTGATTGTCTCTTCAAAGTCTCCAATACAAAGGAACAGACAACACTAAAGGAAATAAGCTACAAATCCCAGCGCACAAAACCGCGCCTGAAATGAGCCAAAAGGCTCGTTGGGTTGACGTGGCATTCAGCCAGTGCCGGCTGCCAGGTGTGGTGCTGCCGCTTCTCAGAAGCAGAGAAGACACCACAGATAAGCACGGGCTAAACCGTGCCCCCCGTTCTCACAAATTCGGTTACAGTCACCGAAACAGCTGCTGGCACTGGAAGCCACCGAGGCGTGCTGGTGAAACCCATCCTGGCAGCCCGGCGGTGGGAATGGCAGGCAGATGAGCAGAGCTGCAAGAGGAGCTTGAGAGCTCCCCGGCTTCTCTCCAGAGACGGAAGGGGCTGCCTGGACAGCGAGGGCACTTCTCCAGCACAGGCAGCAAGAAGCAGCCTCATGAGCAAAAAGGCCAATACCCGACTTGCCGGTTACAATAAAAGGTCACGATTTAAGAGTACCACAAGAGCTGAAGCAGAAGTCACTTTCTATTCTGCATATCCAAATTCAGCCTCTTCCTTCCTCCAGGTCCTCTCGGCTCCTGTTCTCGACGTCAGTGTCGTAGCCCTCCGAGCTGGCAGAGTGACAGCTGAACGCTCTGCAGGAAGGAACCGGGAATCGCTGGCTACCACACCGCAAATGACCAGCGGACACGCACGACCTAGAGCAATGCTTAGCCACTTGAGCTCAGATCGTCAGCAATTAAACTGGCACTCAGAGGAGATCCATGTGGGCAGTAAGGGTTCTTACCCACTGCACCCAGGCAGTCACATCAACCCACGGCTTTTGTAACCAGGTCTCGGTTAAGCAGAGTTTAGTGGTGGTAGTTTTATCAGCTAACCAAATATTGATAGCCGCTTCTAGAGGTGGTTTCCTGCCTTTTGGAACCCTGATGCCTTGTTTGCTCCAGAGCTGTGAATGAGCAGGGGATGGAAGAACACCGTGTCTCCTGCTCCGTGACAAGGTGAACCCCGGGACTCTTCTCACCAGTCAAGCAGCCCATGAGCAAGGTTGACCATCAGAGTCTCGAAACCAAGACAGAGCTGACATAATTCAGAACAACAGGAGTTCCTCAGTATAGGAGAAGAAGAGACACAAACATAGTTACTCATTTTCTTTCTTGAAGATTGTGCGTTTAATATAAATGGTGAGGAGCCTGAATGTTTGCCTACAAGCCTTTTTATGAAGGAGCTGTTTATAGAGACCCAAAGTGCCGCCTGGGTCGTTGTGGTACTTCTCACTGGCAGCTCAGCTTCCCCAGTTGCACTTCACGCACACATATGAGAGGACTTCTCTGCTTGCTTTCTCTTGTGACCTGAAACTACTATGAGAAATTCTCATCTCACAACTAAGTACGTCTTTGCCTGCTTTCTGAAGTTGAATTCAAACAACCAAGAACTTTTCTCTGTTGGAGAGAATGGAGGAGAGCACAAAGGGTGTTACACCACCTCTGGGGTGTTAAGTCCAGCCTCCTGTGAGGAGCCTCCTGCTCCAAGTGAGGCCATCTCCAGCACTGAGCCAGGTCAGGAAGTATCCTTGCTTAGGACAAAGATACAGCTTGAAATTAAATTCTGGTCAATTCTTTATCATCCACTTTTCCTCCTACAGTAAAATACAAATGCATGCCAGGCAGGAATGAATTCAGAGAAGCAGGTAGGCGAAGCCCTGCCTCTAAGCACGCCCTTTGCTGATACCCAGTTCTGAGGCCAAATGAGTTTAAATCTCACCCTATGGCACAGTAAGAGCCCAGACTTGGCTCTTGGGTCCATAGCGGCTTTGCGGAGTTGTTGGGAATGACATCAACCAACTGTATGTTTTAGTAACTCAACGTACAACGTGCCTACGCAGAGTCTGGACACATCAGAGTAGGAAACAGCTTGGGTCTCAACTTTGCTAAACTGCAACGGCTTTTGAAGAGTCAAATCAGCTTTGAAAACCTGTAATATAGTTAATTAAGCTTCCTTTTTTCCCCATTTCTCTTGTATGAAGTAAGACTTTGATCTGCAGCAGTAGGAGCCAAAACCAGGCTTCAAAAACCTTCCTTTGGCACCTGTTCCAGTGTCTTCATATCAAAGCGCTGAGCACGCAACAACTGTCAGCGAGGTCAGGAGTTTCAGACTAAATTTGACGTCTGAACTCTTAGTCTGGAAAATCACACATAGACTCGAAGCAAAGGACCGTCTCTGTATTTATTGTTTCTTACCAAGCTCCACAGAAGCACCTGTGTTCAACGTGTAAGGCCTAAAAAAATGTCTTAAACAGCGGGGCTTCCAGCAAGTGCAGACGGCTGAATATCTGAAAATCTGTTGGTACCCAACACTCGGCTTCCCTTCTGCCAGTCCTAAATGATCAGCACCTTAAAAGCGGTGTCCAGAAGATGCACTCCCCAGGGTGTGCAAGGCGAGTTAAATGCTTTTTGAAATCTTCATGAAGCGCTGGCGGCCTCACTGTCATTGAGCCTTCCTGCTGGTTGCCATCATTTGGTCAACGTCAGGTTGTGCCTTGGCCAACTCAAGAGGAGAGCAACGCTGGCACAATGTCTCCTGCCACGGCATGCTGGGCAGGTTTCCTTCTGGAAAAAAAATCAGCTTGGGGCAGCAGGTGACTTGGTTAATTATTGCTTTTCCTCTCCTTCTCTCCTTCCTGCTGCCATGGTGGTAATTCAAAGGAGAAGAGCTTGTTTTGGACCAAGGCTCATAAGACCTTGCAACTCTCCCGTGGCCGCAGCTCCCTCTGCAGTCACCTCCCTTGCATGCCCCAGTCAGGCCTGCCCACGGATACAGCTTTTTTCTGCGAAACCCTGCCGGAGCCAACACTTTCTGTTGGACTGCAGCAGGCCCAGACAGTGATGTCTTCTGCTGGTTTGTACCCTGGAGCATGGGGGCCGATGTCCTCTCCACCATAACTGCAGAGGTCTGTGTCCACGTCCCAGGCAGAGAGGTTAGGCGTTCCCCAGCTTTTCAAGCGAGGCTTGGCTGGAAAGAGAAAGTTTGGAAATTGCTTCCTAAGAGTAAACTGAGGCACATCAATCAGACTATTAACTAACAATGGACTAATTAAAATCACTTTCAGAGCTCACTCTTCATCTAAAGAAAGCTTTTAAATGATGTCTGAAAGAGCCATAGCAAGCCACGGCCAGAGAAGCTGCACTGTACCGCCAGGAAGCCAAACCCTAAAAGACAGATGGCTGTGGCTTTGTTTTTTCCCTAAAAAGCCTAGTACTGCAGACCGATGTGATTTTCTAGCCATGAATTTCCACCAGTGGGGCATGTGCTTTGGAACCCTATCATTGCAAAATCTCTGCTGGCTGGGATGGGTGGGAAGATGAACCAGAAAGCAGTTACCGGGTAGACCCCTCGTGTATGGGGTCATATTTCCAGGCACTGATGAAGCATCCTTTGGGATCCAGCCCATGGTCCTGTGAAGAAGAGCTCGGAGGTGGTCTCAGCAGCCCTCCTGCACCCACCAGCACATAGCTTTGCTGAGAAGGAGCCAAGAAGCCCTGTTGAACCTGGCTTTGCCCAGAGTCACTGCTGGGAGAAGGGACCAGACTCCTTGCATTGCTAGGATGCCGCTGAGCTGGGCTTGTGCACAGTGGGGCGAGCGGGCCTCAGGTTACTCCTGCCCGGACTCGCAGCGTGCCCGCCGGTTGTTGCAGGAAGGAGCGAGCACACCAGTCTCTCACCAGGTGGGACGGCTGCCGAGTTCAGGCAATCTGTGAGCTCTTGGACAGGTTTGTTCTTCTGAAAGAAGAGATTTAAGCCTAAATTTAGAGATTTAAGCCTAAGGCAGAGGTGTGGCATACATCAAAAACAAAGCTGAAGCTCTTCCTTCCTTTCTCTCTCCCAGTCTTAGTAAGGGAAATGCAAAGAGTCTGGAAACTTGAGAACTTTGGGAATATGACAGACACCTGTAGATCGCTGTGGTCACAGCTCCCTCTGCAGTCAGCTCAGCTACGTGTGTAACACCAGACCGCGAGGTCTCCCCGCGGACCCTGTGTCAGGAACTGGACGGACACCCAAGGTGCTCATGGAGGTCCCACAGAGAGCACCAGCTGGGCTGAGCGGAGCCTCCAACCCACCAGAAATCATGCGCTGAGGCCCACGCAGCAAGCAAAGATCAGGTTGAGAAGGTCCGGGTCTGGAGAGGCATCCTGGCACACCTCCCTGAGAGCGGGATCGGTGCCGGGCTTATACAGGGTGCGTGGGAAGAGGTGCAGGGGCAGGGATATCCAAAAACACCACACTGAGCAGGGCTGGGGGCCCATCTCCCCCTCCTCGGTGTTGTGGTCAGACCAGAGGCCACCAAGAGGAATCTGTCCGTCTACAGCCGGGATCCGTAGCCCAGAAACCTCACCGCATCACCAAGGGTTTAGGAGCAGAGCAACAACTGTGCTCAAAACCTGCCTTGTTCAAAAAGCAAGCGAACAAACAATAAAACCCACAGACACCGCAGGAAGAAGTCATCCAAAACCCTTCTCTGCCTTGCGTTGCCGTGTACGAAAAGACTTCAGCTGTTTAATGACTGGCTGTGAGCAGACACGTGAGCAGTGTTTGGAGCAGAGCCTGGAGGAGTCAGCCCTGCCATCCCTGGCTGCGCAGCACAGCTCTGCTCCTTCTTGCGTTTTGCTCCCTGGCCCAGCAAGACATTTTTATTCAGCAAGCTGCAAAAGCTTCAAGTTGTAGGCTCTTGTCTCGGCAGTCCCCTGGGGCAGAAGATTTGAGTCTTGTGTGTCGAGGACAGGACTGCACCTGATCTCCTGGTCTTGCCCGAGCGACCTCCTGAGCCACAGGACAACAGAGCAGAAGGAGCCAGGAGAGAAGCCTGGCCCTTGGCCATGCCCTGGGGAAACCCATTGCCTGGAGCCTCTCAGGGGAGGAAGGCAGAGGGACTCTTTGCTTCTGGATGCTGATCAGACCAGGGCCTAAAATGGGACAGAGCCGCCTGCCAGCCCATCCGCGTTTCAGAGCAGCTGCATCAGCAGGTTTGGGGTGCAGCAGCAGCGTTTGGTGCCATTTTGGTGCCTTCTTCAGGTGGAAGGGCAGAGTGGAAAAGAGCTGAGGACAGCAATTTTATACCAGGGTATATACAACTACATACGCATCACCAGAATTTCTGAATGGCAGAAATAACACAACACAGCCTCCAGCTTTAGTTTTGCTCTGATTTAATTATTTAATTTCAAAAAAATAGATTCTGAAAACAAAAGAATCTTTCAGAAATCAAAGAAAAACATTGTGAAAGGTGAGAGGACCATTTCAGTGCATGTCAGTACACCCTGCTGCCCGGTGCGTCCTGAGGAGCGCCCAACCAACTCCTGACCAGACAACACCACAAGGCACCTTTTACCAGACCTGCCAGACTCAAAGGAGGGCTCCCTTGTTTTACACGGCCCCGTATCGGTTGTGCAAGGCTGACAGGGGGCTGTTTTACTGGCCCAGTGGTTCCCATCCCTACCAGCCACACATTTATCTTGTGCCAGTGCTGCTCAGTTAGCTATCATACCGCACCAGGCCATGTTTGAGGAACTATACCAGTGAGCATGCTCCAGCCCATGAATCCTATTTTCCTATCCAAGTGGTTGCTGCTTCCCCTTTATCCAGCTCCTTGCACAGGTTCCTTCTGCTGGTATCAATATCTCCATCGTCATCAGCTGTACTAATGAGTCCCCATGTAAGCACATACTGAGAGCTTGCATGACATTGATTCATTGTGCTTACTTTGCATAGAAAAGGAAGCTAGGCAATTTTAAAAAACATACCCTTGCATAAATCCTTGCATAAAAGCCTTATATTAATATAGCATCAGCTCAAAGGTCCATCACTGGAGAAACTTTTAAAAAACAAGTGAAAACATCAAAAAGATCAAGGTGATCTTTAAAGACCATAATTCTTCAATTGCCTAAAAATAACCACAGCAAATCTCTTGTTTTTCTGTTAGATTTTTTTTTGGCATACATCAGCTGTTCAACCTCAGTGCAATTATTTTGTATTAGCATAAAATGATTTTGCAACGCAGCACTTGGCTATGTTACCAATACAGGGGTCAACAAAGCACACAGAATTCTGACTGTTGAGGCAGGGTCTGCACTCTGATCAGGGAAGCGCATACTCAGGCACATGTTTTCCACCCTAGTCTTCAGAGGTTGTTCTACAGATTAATTCTTTCCCCTTTCACAAGCCGTGCTCGGAAGTTCCAAATATCCTTCAAAACAAAAATGAGACAAATGAAAAAACATACCAAGAAACTTACTGAATATCCTTCCAAATCCTGAATATCAAGAACCAAAATACAGCCAAAGCTAGGAAAAAGGCACAGCTTCCACTCCCAGAAGACCGGTCACTTGCAGGTCTGACATGGACTACAAGATGCCTGTAGTTCGATTCTGGAAGACGGCACAGGAGGAAACACAAGCAGCACAATGAAAATTATCCTTGCAGAAGTCACTCTAACATGCTTGCACACGCAGTGCCTCCCTTGTGCACTTCTGGGTGCACCTCTGGGTAATTGAAGAAGCTCACGAACTGACTACGTATCGCATACTGCTACACACGAGCAAGCGATATTCTTTGTGTGACAGAAACGAGCAGGAAATAACAGGTAGGAAAATGATCCCTTAGCCAGAGATCAGGTGCTGAGCAGACATCACTGCAGACTGTAAAGCAGAGTAAAAGACTGCTGTCTGCTTCAAGGAGGTAAGCCTTGGGCAAGTTCCTATCTCGGTTTCCCTGTGCGAGGATTACTTCTCATCATTAGTCTTGTGAAGGTAAAATACAAGAGCCGAGCGCTCCTCCTTGGGATAAAGCTCCAACTCTGATTAAAGAAAGCATAAAGCTAAAAGAAAGCTACAGACTCATCTAAGGGATATAGGGGCACACACTTATTTCCACTCACAAGAAGGAACTTTGGATTTCACTGTGTACCTAAGTAACTCCAGGAATCAAAGTCAAGATAGTGTAACGTTACAGACAATATGTCAGTCCAGGCTTGCAAAATAAAGCCTGATACCCAGCCATACCTAGGCACACTGTGGGGAAAAAAACAACAACAAAGTCAAAAATGAAAAAGAAAGCCCTCTCCTCCAGAATGCGCTAGATTTTGAGTGACTTTAAAAGGAACTTGCTGCCTATTGCATCTAGGCTTCACTGCCTTGACACTGGATGTGTATCTGTTTGGGAACTGCTGTCGACTGAGAAATTCAGAACATTAGAAAACATTCAACCCCTGTAATAAGGTTTATTCTTCTTTCAGTGGCTTAATCCTTGGAGAATTTAGATTTGTTTTCTATTTTACACAATGGTTTCAATTATTTAGCAAGAATCCATTACACTCATCTTTTTTTTTTTTTTTTTGAGGCAGATGTGTGGCACTGCCCGCATTCCTGCTGTAGCCTCAAGTCTAAACAATTGATGTAGGATTGTATTTAACCAAAAAAAAAAAATCAGTCAACTTTTGCAGTCAGATGTGGTTACTTGTTTTAAAAAGAAAATGTACCTCCCATTAGGAGTTGAAACCGTAAGAACTGGGGACACACAAACTATGGATAAGCACAGAATTTATTGCACCTTCTAATTATTGCAAATTCAGGGTAAGAGATTGCTTCCTGTTTACATCATGTGGTCCAAATACAACTGCAAAGAGCTCTGGTTCAGACACACTCCCACCAACTAACCTGGGACCAGGAGATGTAGTGAAGGGTAAAGCGTGCATAGACTTCACCCTATTCCTGCCTCACCACATTAGCCCTCCCCACTGCTACCAGTGGGCCAAAGCCAGGTGTCTTGTCAGAGAGCCTAGATCCCCTTGGATGGTGTAAGAAGCGAACGTGAGCAGCCTCAGAGCTGAGCCATCACAACAGCAGGGTCCACAGCTCCTCCTCACTTACACAACACCTCCAGTTGCAGTCGCCTAAAGAAGTGCTGACATAGTCAGCTTGCACTAAGAGGGATCAAGGCACATTCACAAAACCCGTTTTGATAAGCAAAGTTGGAGGAGGAACTCTCAAGGAGGAACTCAAGCTCAAGGGACATGAAGGGGCTGCCTTGAGAGCAAGGTCATTTCTCCAGCATAGACAGCTAGCCTTATGAGTAAAAAGGCCAAACAAAGCCTGCAGGTATCCTCAGAATATCAGATCTTTTATTCTGCCAAGCACCTCTGCTTGGCATAGCTTCATCTGTGAAACTGGGAGTAGCAAAAAGCATGGAACTGTCATGCAAGAGATACTTAGAAAAGGGAACTGAACTGGACTGTAACAAAGGACATACATCAAGTCTTACCCTGAGTTTCATAGAAGGCATGCTGTATTTCTTGTGTACAATTTCTTGCAGTTCTTTCTCCAGGTCTTCTTGGATTGTGTTCTCGACGTCAATGTAGTAGCACTCTGAGCTGGCAAAGTGACAGCTTATACTCTGTGTGAGGAAATTGGGCATCACTCACTACCGCACCGATTACAACTGACCAATGGAAAAAAGCTCCTGGGTTCCAGATTGTAGACACCCCACCGCTTCCTTACAGATCAAGTCAGCAAATTCCTTCCTCCGTTCAGAGTACTCCTGCAAGTGTCTCCCTGGAGAAATATTCTTTCTTGCACACATGCTCTTTTTTATCCCCTACTCTCAAAACATTCCCCCAGCACCAGCATGAACTTCACTTCCATCACTTTTATCCCTCTACCTCCACACACCAGAATTAGGTAGGATGTTTCCAGACACCATGGAAATGAGAAAGAAGCACTAAGCTTACTGTTGTACAAATTTTTAAAAACCTCAAACATAAATTCAACACCTAATTTCAGCATGCTCTTTTCCCAAAACACAGAGATGTTTAAAAATTTAAAAAAAAAAAAAAGGGAGAGCAAAAGTATATTAGAGAGCTAAAAAACACATTAAAAAGTTCATCCAAATATTCATGAGCTTGGGGGGGTGAGGTATGGTTTTGGTCAGCTTAAAAACAAACAAACAAACAAAAATATTGATACGTATAGCAAGAGATGGTTTCCTACCTTTCGGAAACCTGATGTCTTGTTTATCCCGGAGCCATGAATGAGCAGCGGATGGAAGAACACCGTGTCTCCCTTCTCCATGACAAGGTGAACCCTGGGACCCTTCCCATCATAATCAAGCAGCCCATGGAAAAGTTTGTTTGTCTTACCCTAGAAAAAAAAGCTGAGTTGAAATCACTCAGTTAAAATTAGAGCAAGTGGAGATTCTCAGTGCAGGGAACGGTAGAGACAGCTCCTGATCTGTGTTCCTCTAGGCAGTATATTCAGAGCACCCAACTAAAAGCCTGCCTGCTTGCCTACAAGTCTTCCTACTACAAGTCTGAGGTACAGCGAAATAATTTTTCTATTTTCTGAAGCTGGATGCTGGCAATTAAGAATGTTTCTCTGCTGGAGAGAACAGAGAAGAGCACCAGGGAATCCCACAAGAGATGCCCGATGCCACCTCTGGGATCCAGCCTTCTGCTCCCGATATAGCCATCATCAATGCTGGGCCAGGTCAGGAAACACCCATTCTTAAGAGGAAGATAACATTTGATATTTAATTCCAGCCTGTTGTTTACTATCCCATTTCGCTTTTACAAGAAAGTACATGTGCTCGCCAAGCAGGAAGGAATTCACAGGAGGAGAAAGAGTCCTCAGACTTGGCAAGGGCATTGGAAAATGGTTGCATGTGTTTATGCAGTTTTGCCACAATATGCTGGACAATTCAGAGGCCTCAGCGTCTGGCCCCAAAATAGGGTGCAGTTCAGCTCCAGAAAAGGATCACCTCCAGCATCTAGGTCCACAGCTAGGGGAGTATTCTTGAGAGTATGCCAACATTTCTCCATGATTTACGAGATGTTACTTTCCTCTGACAAAGAAACGGAGCAAGCTCACTCCAAAAGGCTCCAGGTGAAGTTGGGAACAGGAGCAAATCTGCCCAGGTTCAGGCTACTCTTGAGTTATATGGAGTGAGGCAAACTAAGGAACTCTCCCACAAAGCAAGAGGACAATGTTTGCAAAGACAGAAAAACCATTGCTGAAGACCTCAGCTTTAACCTGCACACCACCTCTCCAAGGCGAACCCTCCCCAGCTGTGGCGTGGCCCCCACACGCATGAGTCCCCAGTCCCCCCATGCAGCTCTACCTCCAACTCTGGATAGCCGTGAGGCTTCAGGGGCTCCTTGTGCGTCCCTGGCTGCACAACCAGGCAGCCGTTGTCCTCGCTGGCCCTCTCCATGGCGGTCCAGGAGCACACAATGCAGTCCGCCGGCCGGAACGGGAAATAGTGCAAGTCCTGATGCATGGGGTGGAGAAAAGTCTGTTTTTCTGCAACACAGGTTCAAAATCTTCAACCTCATCAAACGCGACACAGCCTCTTCCCTCCTATTAAGACACTGTGCTTTTTGTAACATGTCTTAAGAAGGTGCTGCCTGCCAGTGGAGAGACTTTGCGGACTTAACTTATGCTCCAGCCCACCACCGATTTGGAAGCCAGATGGGTTAGCTTGCACTCTCTTCCCTAGGGTGTAAGTCCAAGAACAAGAGCACAGTCGTGGCTCTTGGGTGAGCAATGGCACGGGGAGCCAGCGTACTCCAGGAGGCTGCCTGGCCCTGTGACCCCTCAGAAGACTCCTTTAGATGGCCTTCACCACCACCACCCACCTGCCAAGCTTTCGCCTTTCACTTTGGCTGCTCTCCAGTCTGTGAACTTTAACCAGCATGGTGTTGCATAAACCCTTCCCAGTACAAAGACTTTCAAATAACTACTGGCAGCAGTGCTGGAAGGGCTATCAAGAAGTCACTTTATCTATCACTGTGTTGCAAGCAGAATCAACCCTGCCAGTGTTGCACTCAACTGATGTTTATTTAGCCTTCTTTTTTTTCTTTTCTCTCCTTTTTTTTTTTTTTTAAATTTCCCTAGACAGTCTACCCAGCACTCTACTAGCCTTCTTCCTAGAGGCTTTTTTTCCCCTGAAGTGTGAACAAAAAAATTATTACTGAAGGTTTGCTTGTTACTTCTCTTCCTACTATGGAAATGGAAACATGTCATCCTACATATCTTATCATTTCACACCATAACCTTTTACATATTAGATGATTTATTTTGCCATTGAGCTTGCTCCTAAGATAGATATAGTAAGGATGATTTCTACGTGCCTCATTTGTCATTTTATTTAGACTTTGGGCAGCCTAGAAAACTCTCCTGAGACCTGCATCTCTCCTAAAGTACTCTCAAAAATACTGAGTGGAGGTCTTACAAATGAGGAGCAGCTTCCCATTTCTTGACCACAATTGTTTTCTTTTTATATTCCAAATGCACCGTGTCCTGTTGAATTTCCAAACAAAAATGACACACTTTTCTGTGATGTTTCTAAGGTGACAAGCGGAGATGACTTGCACAAGCTCAGTATTTTAATAACTCAGTATACTATGTGTCTGAACAGAAGCTGCACACCCAAGAATAAGAAAGCTCAGTTCCCAACTTTGCTAAACTGAAACAGCTTATGTGGGGTCAAAGCTACTCTGAAAAACTGTAACATGGTTAGTCAGGTTCTCTTTCTCTCTCCCTGCTCATCGTCCTTGTATAAATTATGATTTCAATTTCCAGCAGCAGCTGCCAAAGATAGGCTTCAAAATCCTTTTGGCACCTGTGCAAGTATCTTCACATCAAACTGCTGAGCATGCAACAATTGTCAGTGAGGTCAGGAGCATATAAACTCTGAGCAAAGGATGATCTCTGTATTTATTGCCTTTTACTGAGGTCCGCAGAAGCACTTGTTTTCAACACGTTTGGAAAGTCAAGCTTAAAGCATGTTATTTTTCCAACAGTGGGCCTTTATGCAAGTGCAGCTGGCTGAACAGGGAGCTCACTTGCCCACTTTGAACATGTGAGTGGTGCAGCCAAGAAAACAACTATCTTTAGAAAAAATATATATATACATACATAATATATACACTGAAAATTGCAATACAAGAAATGTTATCTCAGTAAGCCAAGGTTAAAAGAAAACAAACTATGGTTACCAAAGTGGCCTCATAAATTTACAAAATTGTTTTAATTTGTCTCATATTATTCAAGCAGCTTAACTAAAACACTAAGTTCAATTTTGGCCAGATAGACAGCATAACACAACAATTTCTGTATTTCTCTCTTTTCTAAGTTCTCCTTACCAGAATCTGGAAGTTTATTTATCAGCATGGTGTGCATTGCCATTATGTTTGGCCCTGTGAAGCACTCAACGTATTTGAGGACCTACAGGGAAGAAAACATTAGGAAAAAAATATGAGAAACATGAAAGCCAAGAGGAAAGATTGCCGTGGACCCGCATGTTCATCTGAGGACCAGGGTACAGCAGGAGGAGGAGGTCAGGATGCATGACAGGAGGCAGGATCCAGCACGGCACAGAGATGGACATGGTGGTAGGAGGCCAAGATGGAAGATGGTACAGCAGGCTGCTGGGTGCAGTTGAAAAGACGAGGAGGGTCACATTTTCACAAAGCTATGGCTCTCTGCCACAACATGAATACTGTAGACAAAGCTGGACTGGCCTAGAGAACAGATGCTTTGCCTGGATAAAATGCGTTGAGAAAATACTGCTAATCTCTCCTACTAGACAGGCACAGTTTGGGCTAGTTGTATTCCTGACTGGGTCACCCACCAGGTTCAAGTTTTCTGTCCTGACTACCATCTATCCCATATTCATGCAGAACACTTAAAGGATGGCTTGATATTCTTTCCCCATATATATATGCTTGTGAGAGTGACATACAGAGGCTTTAAGGGATAAAGGATATATCGCAGAACCAAAAAAATCTTCACAAAGACACTAAAACACAGATACATTCATATATGCTTCTCCATGCTTTTTTTTTTTTTTTTTTTTTTTGCCCCTCACCTGCGGCAGAGTACAGTATCTGAACAACTCTTCATCTTCCTGGAAGTCCTGCACTTTATTAACTACTTTTTCAGACTGACCATACTGGGATTTCAGGGCCTCACTTTTCATAATCATAGCTCCTGGTGGATTCACCTCCTTCTTACAGATCCTTATGAACTCCTTCCTGCAAAGCAGAGGGAACCAGAGAAGACAGAGCACATTTTAGCAATATTTGGCCAAATTACTCTCCTCAAAGACACTGCATCCAGCACCACCACACACATTTGTTGTGGGAGAGTCCAACTTCTAGCTTCCCAGAGCTTCCCCCAGGGTGCTGTTGTATAAAAGACCCATCAATACTTTGGACAAGTGTCCCATACCTGAAGCGGTCAATGTCTTCATCAGAAACAAGCTTCTTAATGAGCAGATAACCATTGTCTTCATAGAACTGCCTTTGCTCTGTGGTGAGGACATTGTTGTCCAGGGTATAGCTGAGACACACGAGAAACATGTTAGTGCCACTGGGCAGAGCGGGTGCAACAGGAGTACCAGTGGCAAGACCTGGCAGGAGGACGGCGAAGTGCAGGGCATCGGTGGTTTGGTGGGGAGAGGCAGACGGCCCAGCCAGCACCCGGGGGTAAATCAGTGAGAAACCCTCCTCATGGCAGACACCGGGGGCACTTGCATGTCCACCTCAGCTCTTCAGACACACAGTATTTACTGCACCCAAGGGATGGCTTCAGCCCCGCAGAGCCGACAGGGTGTGCCTGTGGCTGTTCAGCACCTCTGCCCGCTGCCACAGGCTACTTCTATGGCAGAATCCGAAGCAGCTTCTGCTGCCCTTCATGCCCTTCCAAATTGGAAAGACTCAGCAGCTTCACTCTCAGCAGAGATACTGAAGCACATCGGAATATCCTCTGCAGTCAGATTATCCGCTTAGACATTTTCAAGATTCGGGGTTAAGCTTTTTTGTTAAACTACAGTTAAATAGAGGAGAACACATCCTTGCAAAACGGAAGGCTACACAAAGACTGGCAATCAACACGGGCACTAGGTTATGCAGGGTGGAAAAAAGAATTGAGTTCAGAAGGTTGTTTCTCTGCCCCCCCCGCCATAAAAGAAGATATAACTTACCGAAACCTCCTTGGCTGAGGAACAGCACTAACTTGTGCTGAAGTAGGAATGCTTGTCTGGGATGTAAATTAAGGAATATACACTCAGGCACAATAGGGTAGAAGAACATCTACATATCCTGAATCCAACAATATGGTTCACCTTAAAAATATCTGCTGTGCTGGACACCCAGTTCATGTTCTTCCTTATCTCCCTTCTAAGAAATCTTTCCCATCTTCTGAGTAGCACGCCTGGCAGAGAACTATGAAATAACAGAATAGTGCAGCCTTGCCCACACATATAGAAGAGTCAGTACAAAATGCATGGGACTCCAGAGTAGGACATAGGCTTGGATTCATCTCCCAGAACATCAAGACACTTAAAGAGATGCTCGTTAGAGATGTTTACAAGATCCCCAGAAGCTTTTCCAAAGCATCTCCCTGCAGATTGTCAAGGGATGGTGCCAACTCCTGCATATCTACGACAAGCACAATAAATTTGCATAGCTCTCTTAGAAACCATCCCACAGACACCCAGTGCTCTGTAGCTCCTCGAATGACACCACTGCTCTGCCAGCACCATCAGTATTTGACCTGAAGAAGTCAAACACCCAAACAACTCAAGCTGCACGGTTACTTTCTGAATCTCCCATTTGCCTGCATTTTTGAGGTGACCTTTACTTCTACAGTTTGCATGCTGGTTTTTTTCCTGTGTCCCAAAACAGGCAGCACACAAACAGAATTCACAGCTGCAGGAATGGAGGTCTTGCACAGGCAATGGTGAATGTGTTTTTTTCTAAGCTGTCTTCCTGTAAGGAGAGAGGTTCTGGCGTTACAATGGGCAGCACTCCCCTCTGGCTCCTGTGCCAAGCTCCCAAGAAACATCTCAGGGACCATCCCTGCCACATTTCACCTTCTGCTGCTTCCTCTCCTTTCTGAGGCCATAAGCAAAGACTGTAAATGCAGTTTTTCCACTGTTCTGTAGAAATAACTCATCTTCCAATATACCGATATTACTAATACCCACCAATCTCTAATACACCGGTCCCTAAGAGCAGCTACAGGAGGAAATTAGGTACGTACAAGATGGTATTAAGCTCTCTCTTTAAAATAAAACCTGCACAATAAACAGAGAAGATCAGGATGCTCTCTTCTCCAGGCTGGGAAGGTTGGACCTTGGGGTCAGCTGGCAGAAGGCAGCTAACTTCTGTTTCAGGATTTACTAAGCAGGGAGAAGTGGGTGCACACATCTGCACCCCAGCAGACCAGCGCAGAGTTCCCATGGGCTTGGGGTGGCTTTATATTTTGTGACTCTGGTGGTAACCGGTAACACTATCAAGATATTTCTCCCTTTGTAAAAGGAGAGAAACTTTCTGGGAGGAAAAGTGACTGTCATACCAGATTCACCAAAGCCAGAGATGAACACAAAACCGGTACACTAAAGGAACATATGTCAAATAAACCTATTCTTATTAGTTGCTGTCATTTACTTTATCCACACAACCTTCTTGTTCCACCCCAGTTTAATCATAATTTTGTCCTAAGCTCTTCATGTCACAACCTTCATAGCTGGATTTAACAACAGTAGCACCTGTAAATGGCTACAGACTTGGGGGGAGGCGGGGGGGTCCCTGGATTTGCCTGAAAAAACACACGTAAACCTAACAATAATGGGGAAATGCTTTGGGATCTCATTAGGAATTTACTCTCCCCTTACAACCAGGCTGCTTTTCCTTGCATTTATGTCTGATTTACTGTTCCTGCTTGCACCTTTGTCACTTACCAGCCTGAGTTAACTATTACCCATATATCTTTTTACTGTTTATACATCTGGAGACTCTTACACCCTGCTTGATCACATCCTCTTCACCAATTTATTATAATTCAAAAAACTAGCCAGCTTTCAGCTCTGAGAATCAGCAGCATTTTAAAATCTTTTTTTGTTTTGTTTTGTTTAAAGCAATATGTAAGGCAGCAACTTTAAACATAGTATCAGCAGGCAGCCTTCATTTAACTTTTGGAAATGTAGAACAGATCAAGGTGAAAACTTTCTGTCCCAGTCCTGTTTCTTTCATCCATTGTAAAACAGGTAGCCTCCAAAATCTCCACCCCATTTCCCATTCACAAGCACAGCACAAGCAAAACCTCTGCTTTTCCTGCTGCTGGTCTAATTGTTGAATCTTTACCTGTCAACAAGGTCTGCGACCTGCTGTGTGACTGCTAAGCCCTGCAGGATTTGTTTTCCCCATAAAATGTCAATCTCTAGGATAAATCCTCCTGCTCACTGCTCCCGACGTGGCACACGGACACACGCTCCAGCTAGTCTTGCCATGTGGGCAGCCACAGCGTGAGCATGCATGTTGTGTTTTCGGCATGTTTTATGATCAGACCCTGAAGAACGAGCAAGCAAAGCTGATCAAAATGCCATGTGCCAGGGAGCGATGCCAAGAAGTGGCCAGCCCGTCAAATGCACACCCCTGTGCCCGGGTTGCAGAGCTGAAGCTCAGGGAGGAAACTCCAGGCAGCGAGAAGCTTTTGCGGTGGGACGGCTGCTGACCCCAAAAGGCTTGGCCCACGCAAAAAGCCAGGGTACACGCTGCCCTGCTGCTTACCTGCTCGCCGCACGCCATCACCCCATAGCTGGGGCACGGAGCTAGGAACGTGTTCTTGTAGTGCAAACCACCACCAAATGCCTCCTAGGCATGCCAGAACACGCAACGGTGTGGGGAGCAACGTGCAAAGCTTATTGAGGTGGGAGAGGCAGAGCCCCCACCCCAAGAGGGCAAACTTCTCGCCGCCCCCCTCCCCACCCAACACAAAGGATACGAGAGCAGGGGCTGCCCCCAGCCGCGGGGAGAGGTGCCGGAGGATGGCGTCCAGCCGAGCCGCCGGCCCCGACTGCTTCCCCAGCTGGTCCATCACGCCCAGGCAGCCGGAGAACTCGTCCCGCAGCCTGACCCTATAAACACCCAGGGAGGAGCTGGGCCCCGTCACCCTCTGCAGCCTTTGCCTTGGCTGCACATGCGCCAGCAGCCGTGCATGCTCAGAAAGGCTGCAGAAACCCTGCTGGGAGCCACGGGCTGGCAGGATTTGCAAATGGGAGGGCCCGCTGGAGGCTCGGAAGTACATGGGGAAGCTCAGAGCATGCTTTTGCACGCTCCTCTCTTCCTGCATTTTTCCCCTTCTCTGCCAGCAGTTACTGAGCTGCAAGGATTTAATCAGCCTTGTGCAGAGAGCAGCGCTTGGCACACTCAGTCACAGATCACGGCTGAGACTGGCAGGAATATTTTCTTTATTTAGCTCCCATCTCTCAGGAGACTTTCAGAGCTTGCCTCATGTCTCCATGAATCAGCCTGGAGAGATTTTTATGGCCCTACTGTCACCCCGACGTTATGGCAGAGTATGTTTCCCAAGTGCCTTATTCGCACTGATACAGATCTGGGATGTCTGCAGACTACATCAAATCCACACTGGAGGCAGGATATTGTGCTGGGTGGCCTTTCTGCCCAGCTTTCCGTGGCAGCTTTGATCCTTTTAAGAAAATGAGTCGCAGTGCAGCACCTGGGAAGGTAGAAGTGAGGAAGAAAGCCTGAAAGGGAAATCTTGGTGTAGGGAGAAGAGGGGGATAAGAGCACTTAGCATAAAAATGTCCATATGCTTAAAAGTGCTATATTCGATATAGACTGTCCCTAGCATCCTTTCATCTGCCTTAATTAACACTGTGTGTCAGCTGACATGTTCAAGGACAAGAACATTAAGGGACTTAAAACATCCATAGCTAAGACCTGCAGCACAGCTCAGAAGGTGATTTTTGTCATTTTTGCACATCCCCTGTTGCCAGTGCACCTTTTAGAAGCTCATCACTTCTCCAAAGTGGACTTCAGGTCCCCTGTGTCACTGTTTAGACTAGCTTGTGCCATTGGTGTGACAATCAGTGCATTCTCACTTTCCCTTCAAGTCCTACACTGTGAAGCAGACGCTGCTGAAAGGCGAGGTTTCTCCTGCTGGAATTTGCTGTCCTTCATCTTTCCCCATTCCCTGGGCCAGGGTGGGGTTGTCTCTGACCAGGACAGAGCAAAGCACTGCAGGGAAATGAGGATGGAAGTAAGAGCTCTGTGGAGGAGCAGGCTGCTCTCCCACCTTTTCCCTTATGAGATGGAGAAGTTGGGGATCTGGATAAGAGAGCAGGAAGAATAGGGAGGAGTATTAAACTATCTAATGCAGCACAACCAGTAACAAATACTTTGCAGCAACATAAACCAAATAGCAGCATCAGGACTGGAAGGAAATTATGCTAATAATTTGCATTATTGTGCCAACCCAGTGTATGCCAAGAGACCTTCACACCTGCTCAGTTTGTTCATAATCCCCTTCTGCGCGAGCAATCCAGCCAGGCCCTGCTCCTGAAGATGCGCCGTCACTGCTGCAGTCCAGCTCCAGCAGAGTAGGTCCCGTGCTGCTCCAGGCCATCTCATGATGATAGGGTGCACACCAAAAGTGTGCATCACAGCTGCTTTAGGAAGCTCAAGTCCCTTTTGCAACAGGTTGTGCTGGAATCCAAGGTGGCATCTTGATGAAACAAGAATTCATCTGTCAACATACTAAGCTTCAGTATGTTAGTGCCACAGATAAACAGAAACCAAGGCACGGGTAGGAAGTGCTTCTGAACTTAACCTGTATCCTAAAAACAAATCAAATCTGAATCCCTTCAAAAATCAGTAGCAAAACTACCATTGATTTAATTAAAGATGTACCATTGCAAGGTACATAGTCCATTTGTGGTAGCTGTCTGGACTGGAGTGCATTCTTGTTTCTTGCTCTCATGGCCGGTGGTTCCACGTATGCTCGGTGCAGTTAGTCACTCCCTTCAGGGACTATGACAGAACATAGGGTGTTCACAGAACTGGGAAAAACAAGATTAGGAACCCAGAAAAAAACTTCTCATATGACAAAACTATTTTGTGTAGTCAGAGGCAAGCATACAGGCATGATGAAGGGAAAACAAGCAGCAGCAGTGACAGCACACAGCCCTTTATTGCCAATAAAACCAGACCTTTGGCTCCTGATCTATAGGAAAACTCTTAGTCATAGGTAAACAGAAAGTTAATAAAAGTCTCTAAAATCAAATTCAAGTGATAGGGGAGAGAAAGGAAAAAAGGCAACAAGAGTAACAGTTTTGTTACTGAAGTCCTAATTATAACTGCACTGAAAGGTCTATTTATAATTCAGATATGCTATAATTACCTTTGCAATCCAAACTGAAACAGGAACCCCAGTAAATCTTCAACTGTGTCAAAATCCAGGTAAGAGTCTCATCAAAAAGATAAAGCCGAACAATACTAACATGTCAGTTCTGACACAGACCTGTCGTGGTGCAGCTATTTCTTCCCCTGTATGCATTTAACAGCATCTTATGCAAAGGTGTCTTTCATGTCTGAAAAAATAAACAAAAAGAACGTGCAGTTAGTAACTCTGCTGCACCGATTCAGGAGACTGAGAACTAAGATACTTTTATGAGCATTTATAAGCTTTTGTAAGATGTATATACATAATACACAACACCTACAGATGTGTGTGTGTATATATATATATGCAATTTTAAACAAGAATAGATCAAACCTCAAAAAGCTCATCTCCCTGTGCATTGATTACAATTATTCCTTTTTACTTATTGCTTCTCTGGTGATCTTGCTAACACTGCTGGTAATACCCAGTAATACTGGCTTGCGCAGCAACTCCCATGTTACTGGACCACCCTGATATATCACATCCCAAAATAATTCAAGATACCTCACCCATCCTGACACAGAGGAATGGATGGTTGAGGTGACTGCCCTTTATTTGTACCATCATGTCAATACAGTCTATGACCAAAGCATTTTACACATGTACTTTAATATAACAAAAGATTGATTTCAGGCATTGCTGCCACCACCCTGTGCTGCAGCACTGAGAGCCACGCCGTGACATAAATAGCACGACTGCTGCATTTGCACTCTTTAAAAACTGGAAAAGTGTTCACTCTGTTCTGCGACACACATGATATTCTGTCATATATAATATGACAGTCTGTTCAAATGAAAAAAAAAACCTGACCTTTGTACCTTATTCAATAAATGAGAAACACACCACAGAGTGAATCATTTTCAAATCCATTCATAAGCTTCACTGAAGTACAGACTGAATATCATGAACCTAGGAAAAGAAAGAAAGAAGAGATTTTCTTTGTTAAGACAACTGATGGTGACATTCATCTTTTTACTAAAATTAACAGCATTTGACAGTGGCTGTGTCTTTGCAAAGTATTTTTACAGCTATGTCTGTCAGTTTACCAAGTTTTATAGAACATTCTTATACAGCTGTTTTGCATTTGGCTTTTAGTTTTAATGCTTTCTGTTCCTTAAATCACAAAACTAATAAAAACTAAATGATCACGATTTCTACAGCAGTACTGAGACGGTTCTAATGCACAGGGTTATAATTTAATAAGCATCTCAATTGACTATTAAAATCCACATTATGATCAGAACTGTAATTCCAAAAATGAGGTCTTCTGAAAGCCTAATTTACTGCAGTGCGAAGTGGCAGCTGCTGCAACTCAGCAAAACTAGTTGTTTGTTTGTTTTTTTAACTAAGATGTCAGGGAAAATGGATGTAGATGAGACAACAACAAGAGCAATAAAATCCACCACCAACACATAGGTTCACTTTTCATCATCAGAAGATTCAAGAAGGGCTTTTAGAGATACATTAGCAGCAAAAGAGAGAGAGACAAATGAAAATGTGGACCCTGTGGAGAACAAATAGAGGGGGCCTAGTGACAAAGGACACAGAAAAGGCCAAGGGACTTGATACTTTCTCTGCCTTGGGCATTGCTGGCATGCTCTGTTCTCTGGCCTCCCAGGTTCCTGAGCCAAGCAGCAAGATCCCAGGGCACAAAGCATCACCTGCGTTGCAGAAGACTGAGTTAGAGACCACTTAAGCAAACTGGACATTCTCAAATCCATGGGACTACAAAGGATGTATCTGTATGAGCCAACATGACTGCAAAGCTGCTCTCGCTCCTGTTGCCAGGAGAGGTTCATGATGACTGGAAAAAGGCATATGTCATACCTATTCGCACAAAGGGTGAGAAAAAGGATCTAGGGAGCTGCAAGCTATACCTCAGTTTCCAAAAAGATTATGGAGTAAGTTCTCCTGGATTTGTCCAGGTACACCAAGGACAAGATGATTAGGAACAACCTGCACAGATTTACCAAGGGCAAATTGGGCCTGGCCAATCTGCTCACCTTCTGTGACAGAACAGCTCTGTGGATTAGGGCAGGGCAATGGACAACGCTTACTTTGACATTAGGAAGATTTTTGCCCTGTTGGGACAGGCAGGCTATAAAAAAAGGGTGGAAAATTGGCCGAACTGCCAAGCTTAAAAGGCGGTGATCAGCAATACAAAATGCAGCTGATTAGAAAGCAGCTTTGCAGGAAAAGTCTCAATGGATGAGTTGAATATGAGCAAGCAGTGTACCCCTGCAGTCATGGAATGGTTTGGGTTGGAAGGGACCTTTAAGGATCATCTAGTCCAACCCCCCTGCCATGGGCAGGGACATCTTTCAGGTTGCTCAATGGAAAGGGCCAACTGCATGCTACATTAGCAAGAGCGCAGCCAGAGGGCCAAGGGAAGTGATTCTTCCCTTCCAGTAGGGGCTTGCAAGGTTACATCTGGACACTGTGTCTAGTTTTGGGCTCCCTGGCACAGGAAAGACATTGGCATACTGGAGCTAGTCCAGCGGAGAGCCACCAAAATGAGGGGGCTGAAGCATATGATGCACAAGGGAAGGCTTAGAAAATACTTCAGCTGGAAGAAGAGAAGGCTCCAAGGAGATTCTACAGCTGACGGCAAGTACCTAGTGAGGGATATAGAGAAGACAGCCAAAGTCTTCCTCAACGTTTACAGCAAAATTAAGAGACAATAGGTACAATCTGCAGCAAGGAAGAAGAAAATTATCCAGTACAGGGGTGGCCAAACACTGGAATAGGGGGTATGGAGAGACTGAGAAATGTCCACCCTTGGAGATATTCAAAACTTGACTGCACACGGGCCTCAGCAACCCAGCGTGACCTCAAGGTTGTCCTTGCTTTGGACCAGGAGACTGCAAGACATCTGTTCCAAGCCTGGAACAGAGCTCATCTGTGGTAGCAGGGGCATCCTGTGAGTGACCTATTGCAATAAGGAACGTGTATCTAAACACAAATATATTTTTACCTTAGAAATATCAGGACTGTTTTTCTGTTGTTATCATATCTTCCTCTCTGAAGGCTGGAGATGTGGGGTAACAGCTTTTTCATACCTTAAAAACATGCAACAGAAGATAGATCAACATTGCAACCAAAAAGCACAAAACAGCACTGGCTGGAATATCAGCATTAGCTTAAACATGTCTTAGGGAATAGGAGGAAAAATGTAGTGCTGTAGTCTGGAGATGAGGCAAACAGCAAGATACATATGTGGAATTAAGAGTTTGGAGCAGCAAAGCCTGTGGTGAAGTGCTGAAACTGTTGCTTCTGGAAGCAGAGCAAGCCAAACTAAAACTGGTCTAGACACACCTGGAGGAAAAACTCCATGTGTAGGACAAATTCTAGTTTGTTGAGAGACAGCCTGCCACCAAGTTGAACACTGTCTTCCACAAAAGCAAAATCCTGCCTCTAGAGCCTGTCCCCTACTGAATTTCAAGCTTTGGGCAACTCCTACCCACCCACCCAGGCACTGCAGCCTGGCATCTCTCAACCGTGAGAAATACGGTCTGAGGATTACTTCTGCGCTGTGGGTGCACACCTACTCCTAAAGACGCAGATGCCTTCAGAAGTACCAGGGACAGTACTGTCATACTCATATCCATCGTATCCATCATAGCCAGCTCTGAGTCCTAAGAGCTTAAAAAAAGGAGAAAAAAAAAAAAAGCAGCCTCTTTCTCCATAGCAGTCTCTTGCAACGCCAGCTGATCTCTGCAGCTTGTGAGCTGATGCGCAGAGTTATCCTTCACAGTTGCTCCTACTGAGGTCCTATAGCTCTCCAAAGGGATCCCCTTCCACCTCCCTTTCCCCACTGACCACCTAAGCTGGGACAAAAGCCCATCTAAAAGTTGAAAAAGGGGATATATATTACCTTCCCCCACTTCGAGTGCTGGCCACAGAAGTTGCAGTCAGTATCTTGTGGTCAGAATGCAGATGCACCTCCAGATGATGACTCCTCCCAACCACTTATGAGATGTTTTGTGAAAAAAAAAAAAAAAAAATCAATAAAACAGCAGGTATTGGTTACTGTGCCCATCTGTTCACCCTGCAGTCACTCAGGTTTGCTGCCTTGCTCCTGCAGCATTCACACTAACTCTCACATCTTCCAACCAGAAAACAGTTGGTCAGTCCTCAATTACTAGCAAAACATGTTCAAAATAATACCTTAAAAACAAACAAACGAAAAAAAGAAAAAACTATTCCAACTCTACGTATCATCACAGATAATTTCGAGAGTGTTATTTTCCCCTTGCTGCAGAAGAAAAGCAAAAGGCTGAGGAAACCAACATATTAAAGAGAGATTGTAATAGATACTAGCTTTCTAAGAATACATGCTACTTATCAGCTGTATTGTTCAAGCTAGTGAGTTTTCCAGTTATTGAATTCTTTCTTCTTACTCTCCACTCCTCTCATAACTTCGATGGAGTTTTACAAGTAGCCTTCTTATCGAGACTGAGTTATGGAAGCTGGTGCGTGCAGAGATACCTGTGTATGCGAACGAAAGTACATTACATTTGTGCAAGTGACTGGACAAAGCTAATAAAAAGAACTATTCATTGTTTCTTTCTCATGGCTTTTTGACGCCAGCATCATCTCATTTAAAAGGCTATCTTTAAGTGCTAGAAATATCTGCTGTTTAAAACTGCACGACTTTGGACTTGCTAGCCCTCTTCACGTGCAGCACTATTTATGTATCCTCCTATAGCTTAGGCTTGGTCTACAATCTCGTATTTAGCCAGCAAAACTTAGACAAATCACTGCGCTCATTAACCTATTTGGTGATGATAACGACGGACCCACAACTCAACATTATCACCCGCTGTGAACTCAGTAGCACATTTAGAAATAAATACTCACATCAGTGCTGACCAGGGCTGACACCGCCTTCCAGCTGCCAGAGCCAGGAAGCACTTTGGAATGCAAATTGCTGCCATCAGAAAACAAGAGGGGCTTTGGCTGGCATTTCACCTGGAAGTGGTTTTGCTCGTAGCTGGATTCAGCAGCTGCAAAGGGAAGTCTTCTCTGAACAAGAAAGGTTTTTGCCCTGAAAGGCTTTAGTAGCACGATGACTCGATTGTTGGGAATTTTCACTCACCTTGCTCACGAAGCAACCTTCCTCCACACACCCTTACCCCGAAGATAAACCTTCTGCCGTTCAAAGCACGCTTAGCGAAAGAGGAGTGGTGGTTTCACACCTGGCTGATGAACTTATCAACATAACAAGCGAAAAGCAGTACCTACAAACCAGTACATTTTCCTGCGCAGTATAAGCTCCTTGCACACACGTAGCACCAGTCTAAAATACAACCGATCTTCGCAACAAGTGATTTCACATATCAGTACTGACCACTTTGTATACATTTGATCTAGTTTGTTGTTTTTTTTTTTTTTAAATCTAATGAAGTAATCTATGTAGTGACAGTCTTTTCCCTGACCACAAAGAACAGAAGCCCAGCTACACGGTTTTGTATCAGAATACAGAACAAACGTCACAAAATGGCAGGAAAAAATTAAATCAGAACTTTTTGCATAGACAACTAGTTTTTGATGCTTTATTTTGGTGTTCAGGACTGCTGTGAAAATCCTAGGAGGTTTTATTGTCCACTCCTCCCCCTCCCCCCCCAAGCAAAGACAAAATTTCAGTTCCTGCTTCGAGGTTGTGCTGCGAACACACAACTCTCAAGACTTATTTGCCAGGAAAAGGATGGTGACGTTCTAATAGTTCTATGTTACTCACAAAAGGAAAGGAAAAAAAAAAAAGAAATGAAGAAAGTTCTAGCTTTTCAAAAGATGTCTGTTGAGAACGCTACTGAGTGGAAAAAGATGAGCCAAGTTTTGCCCCAGACTTCAGTGGGTGCACGACTGGAAATTTAAGCCTTGCATGATGCACAAGACAGGTTCATCTCTAGTGAGTCATTTTTCATACACAGAAGCCCTTGTTCATCCTGCTGGTAGTGGTACTGATTATCAAAGATTTTCTTCTTCTTGGTCTGAATATCAAGGAGCTAATTCCACAATTTGGGAAACTTTTAAAAAGAGCTGGTTCAGTGAAATGCACTCAGTTCCATTCCGCAGAAGAATTGCACGGTGTGTCTTGGCTCCTGTGGGTTGGCAGAGCAGAGTTAGCAGTGAATGTGCTACAACCGGGCAGCTTAACATACCCTCGGAGGAAAAATGGGTTTCAGCATTCATTCCATTTATAGGGCTGCTCACGAACCCATGTCTAGGTTAGAGCAGGCACCGACAGGAGACTTACAGAGGATACAGAGGAAACAATACAAAACCATTGCACACTTTGTGCTGACAAGTAAAATAAACAAAATGAAGTGGACAATATATTTGGAGATAACCTACTTGCCCCCAGTTCTGGCATGCAGGAGGAGATATTCTAGATTACCATGGGACATCACAGCTTGCACAACTGACCAAAGGAGTACTAGCAACGACCAATATAATTACACTTGCAATAAAATAAAAGGAGGATTTCTCCTCTTTCCAGTTTGTAATTCAGGTAGGAATCAAAAAAAGTTCATGCGTTTATACAAGAGCAATAAAAAAAATTAAATATTTATTTTGAATAACAAGCTTAAATTCAAGCTGCAATGTTGGCAATGTAGATTTTAAACACAGATCACAAAAGCGTGCACAAAAATGTATTTGAGCAAAGAACAAAATAATACTAAGAATTATACTAATCAGCTGCTGATTTTAAAGAAACAAAAAAGGCTTGTAATCACTATACAAAATATAAAATGTATTAAACACTACCATCCACAGAACAGAGGTTTATTTTAGTTTGATTATATTTAAAAATTATTTCTGTAGTTATTTATATAGTGAATTGTAAATGAGTATTATACAGTAACCTCCTTTTGGTCTGCAAAACCTTTGTTGCACTATAGCACATCCAATCACATTGCAAAAAAATTATTTTTTCCTTACTATCAATAAAGAAAATCATTGATAATACAGTAAATATTGTCAGGTCTACAAATAATGAAATTAAAAATGACTCCTCCGACTCTGAAGCGCTTTCCATGCAAAGTCAGCACTTGCTCATTTAAACAGAGTGCAATACCAAGCAACGTCCAGGGTCGTAGATGCTCTTGGTAAGACTAAACCTTACCGGAAAAAAAAAAAAAAAAAAAAAAATCAAAGATTGAATGTAATCATGCAACCCTCTTACTACTGGGTATACCCACTGTGTCGCTTATCAAATTTATTGCCTTTCTGCAATATCACTCAAGGCATCAAAATTAGACTTATGATAAATATACATATAATGAAAGGACACAAACTGCTATTTGACACTACTACTGGTAATGTCTGTGCTACGTGAAAGCACCTTTAAAAAGAGCCTATGCGGCAAGAGATAAGTGTCTAAAGATTCAAAATGAATCAACAGTATTGGATAACAATATAATTCTCAACTCAGAAGCTGCCTCAAGATTAGGTGCATCTTCAGTTAATGTAACAGGAAAAAAAGGCAATGGATTTTATTTCATTAATTGTATCCACTCATAAACTGACCTAAGGCCACCAGATGTGCAGACACAAGTTTTCTTTTCTTTTTTACAGTTCTTTAAATTGTAGGATGATAAAGGAATAGATCTATTTAAAAACAAACAGCTTTTTCATCTATATTAAGAGGTGGCACCAGGCGTTGGGTTCACGTTCTGAGTGGCCACTTGTGGTGCAACTTCAATGATTCGTGGTTTGTCTATAATTCTGGCCGTACGGTTGCCCTTCTCTACAATGCCAATAATCCATGCTTGGTGACCTTCACCATATTTTGGAGACTTGATCTCGGCACAGAAACGCGCTGCCTGTTCCCGTGGTAAACAGATGAGGAGGCCTCCTGCAAATAAAAAAAGCAGATCATTAAATGTCTGATTGCAAAGTGTTTCAACCTAGATCTGCCAAGTTCCTATTTAGACAAGCACTTGGTGACTTCAGTGGATTCTGTCAAACTGCAGGACTTCAAGAGAAGACACGGTGGAAGTCTGTGAGCTCTTGCTTTACAGAAAGAAGTTTGTTCCTGAACTCAGTGTTTGGCGCATATGTAAATGAAGCTTCATACATACAAAAGATGTTGGCAAAAGGACATCATACTGATGCCAACAAATGACATACGAAAACAACACCAGCATTGTAAACTTCCAACAGAGGACTGCAAAGTGCCTCTACAAGAAGAATACACAGAAATGTTTTGGATAAAGGTCATATTCAGATACCTATAACCACATACTGGTAGCAGCTGATTCTGCAAGTAATCCCATTGCCTGTGATGAAATCATTCATCAAAATAGGGACTGCTATAACAGAATACAAAAAGCAGAAAATTAAACCCAGGCTTGATCCAGAGCTCCCTGTGACAATCAATCCCTTTGACCTCTTTGTTAGAGGGAAATTTTTAACCTTTTTTAGCCTTTCCCATAAGATCTTTTCTTATGGAGGCAACAGGAGAATATTTACTAATGAATGCTTTTCAGAAGCAGCACAATAACTAGTTAGCAAGGCTGCCATTCAGTTAGTAAAATCTTAGAACCCCTGCATTTGAAGAATCCCAAAGCACGGAAAAGGTGATTTTGCAAGTGAAATACTAGAATGAGTTTCATTGTCAGCTCTGGCACAAATTTCCAGGTGGCTCTGACCAAGTCATTAAATATTTTGGTACTGCCCTCTATTACTAAAAGTTACAGGTTTCCTGAATTGCTTACCCCTTTTCTGCATTTATGCTACATTGCAAATATGTGAAGCACTGCAACACCGAGCAGCAAATTCATCTACAGATGCCTAGTTAAACCTCAAAGTATCATTGGTACACGCAGTTTGCACAGCTTATGCCTGTACAGTGCAGTATTCCAAAAGGCAGCAGCCTTTTGTAAGGAATGGCCAAATATCTCCCACTGGAAAATGTTTGGAGAATACAGGCAATAGAGCAGAATCACCCAAACAGGTATCTGGGCACGTGCTGAGGTTTGCTTACTCTTAAAAATAATAGTAATAACTGAAGTAAATAATTGACGTAGTCTTCTTGTCCAGGTGAAGGGCAGCAGGTCAGCAGCAAAAATCATGCCACCAGCTCTGAGCCAACCCTGGGCACTAAGTGCCACATGCTGAGCTGGCCACCCTGGACTCGGTGCCACCACCTCCTCCTCCACAGACCTGTGCCTCAGTGGCACCTGGGAAGCTTCTTAGCACCTTGGGCACCTTTACGTTTGCTTTTCTATGCAAACGGTCTTCTTCGTGGTAACTAAAGCCACTTTAAGCTAAGGCTGTGAGGAAGCAACTACTGAACAGGAAGGATAATTTAGAAGGATACGTGGAAGCGTGACAGTTATTTTTTTTGGTTCTATATGAAGCAAATAAGTGTGCCATCCAGAAAAATGCCAACCTCTCTCATAGACATTTCAGAACATAACGTCCAGGTACCTCCATCAAAACCAACACAAAACAACAAAAAACAGAAATACGAAAGTGTTTAAGCTACTCCATATGTAACAGACAAATAGACTGCAAAGGAATTATGTGCCATTCCTGTGTAAGGCCCTAAATCAAACTGAAGAGCAACTTATGTCATGGTGCAGGCGAGTCAGGGAAGAGATTTATAAGTGGTAGTACACAGAGAGTGCTAACCAGTCAGAAGGGAGGAGTGGAAGTATGGTGAGAAAAAGAACTAAGAAAGAGCACGAGAATAATCTTCATTCACTGTCTTTCCCCTCTGCACTCTTCCCTCAATTTTGTATCACTTATATGTGCACCCTGTTAACATTCTTTGGCAAGATCTGAAATACGGACCAAATCCCAGTTTCCAGCTAAAACATGCTTCCCACCTGCCGCCTGCATCCCACAGTTTGATCAATAACCCTTAATAAATGCTATGGGCTACTCTTGACCAGCAGTACGACTCCTGTCTGTGGGAATTGTATTTCTCTTGTAGATTGACCAGTCTCTTTTTTCCTTTGGGCAAGTACTAAGGTTTTCCACTATATTACTGGTATTCCCAGCTGCCCTGAGTGTTTTTTGTCCCATGGACAACTGCAGGAAGTCTTCACCTGTGCAATGTCACAGCCGCCAGGAGTGTAAGTTGCTACAACACGCCTGTGGAGAATGAAGCACAAGTGCCACTCTGCACTGAAGCAGGCAGCATTTCAAGGTGTGTCAGGTTTCAGAGGTCTGCATCTGCCACCACTGAAGACAAAGCAAACAGACCGAATGAACAAACGGCTGTGCCGGTATGAGAGTTTGTTGCTTGCTTCTTTTGGGGGTGGAAAAGAATGCAGATCCTTGGTATCTGTTCCAGCTTACCTTTCTAAAAGTGTGAGGGTTTTTTTGGTAAGAGGTTTTGAACATTGCTGTTTTTAACTGTTGTACTGCAAGCAGGGAACTGGCCACAGAAAACTTCAAAAGCACTAGACAAAGCTTTGCAATTAAGAACAGAGATACAAACACTTCATGAATCAAAACCAAGTCTCCTTGCTGCTGTTAATGGCTTTCTCCCATCGTGACTAACAAAAGGATGAGATCATAAGCCTTACCTCTCAGTGACACAGCCCTTCTTTTATATCCATTGGCCTATTTTCACAAAATGCACAGAAACACTGCATTGTTGAGATACCTCTACTACAGTAAAAAAAAGTTGTCCAACACCAGTCAACAGCTTCAAGTTATTAGAAGAGGACTGGCAGAAATACACACATGCACAAGTATCCCATACAGAATAATTTTGTAACTTATTTCTGCAAGCAGCCAGTCTTATAAACATAAGTTCTTTGAAAATAACTACCTGACTGCAACTTTAACCATTACCAAAGAGTTACCAAAAATAGAGCACAAAAATCAGCTAGACCTAGAATTTTCAGAAAACACACCATAAGCAGCAGTGCCTGGAGGATGGAACAGATGACACGAGATCTTTCCAACACTGACTTTTGTGAACAGGTGCCCAGCAAATGTGCCTTGGAAAAAAACAAGTCTTAAAAGCCATTCACATTGTTTTCCAGTAAATTTCTCATTGCCTGCCCACTCTGCTGAAAAACATCTGTTAACAAATGAAGAAGCTACAGACAGACCATTTCTGGAAGTTTAAGACAAGAGAAAGAGCATAATATATTACAGTATGAACTGCCCTGAGCTGCCCCCCTAAAAGGCATCCTCACAACTGGATACACAGGTGCTGCAGGGCACACACTTGCCTCCATGTAAATCAACCCCAGGACATAAATTGTGCAAACAGCGTGGGTCTGAATGCTAAACAGCCACAGCAGCTCACCATGCCCAAGCTGATGCAGACCTCTGCAACATCAGACTGTCCAGCGCTAAGCACAGCGCCTATATATGCAGCCATACAGCTTTCAGACCACAGCTAGTGTGTCCACAAG
This sequence comes from Chauna torquata, assembly GCA_013399475.1. NCBI lineage: Eukaryota > Metazoa > Chordata > Aves > Anseriformes > Anhimidae > Chauna > Chauna torquata. Next base: position 434,405 of record VXAL01001883.1, read on the forward strand.
GCTATGGATCTCTCTAATATTTGGCAGACATCGCGCTGTAACAAATCCCTATAGCCATCTTTAATGCAGGAAATGCAATGCTATGATAAAATCAAATATATGCATTTTGAGGCAGCTAAAGTTCAAAAAATAAGCAAATATGTCCTGCTGCTTTTTTCATCATCATCTACCTCTGTTGAAAGGCAAGCCAATTCAGAGTTTCAAAGACACTTCTTGCTCTCATTCCCAAAAGGGACTTGGAAGTTGACTGTTTTTCCCTCCCAAGTACTCTCACAGCATACATCTGCACTGTTTTTACATTCCTTTCAGTGAAAGGACAGCATTGTCCCCAGGGTGCAGAATGGGCAGCTCTGAAGACTCAAGCACTCAGTTTGCTAAACCATTCCCATGCCAAGTGTTATACAAGCCTGTGCCACAGCCACTCACCTGAAAGAGCACCTTGCAGTTCCAGGTCTGTGTCCAAGCTATTTTTTAGCCTCTTTGCAACTGACAACAAATGCCCTGTATCCAGGGCAAGCAGCAGCGCCACTTGCACTCTGCTTATGTGGACTCCTAGGTAGAAACAAACTGTCTGGTGCTACAACCTTCTTTACAGCTTGCCAAACAGCCACCAGATATTTCTGGCCTCAGCTGACTGAAGCTGGATTTGAACTCTTGAAAGGGTTCACATCCCATATCCTATTACACATCATCTGAGCCATACACTCTCTGTAGGACAGAGCATCTGTTACAAACACAGATGGCTAAGGAACAATTCAGCAGATCACGGTAAGTTGCGTATTCACTAGGGGAAAAGTTTATGGCTCTCACTGTCATGCTTCTTTCCAGATCTTTAGACTGTTTTGCTTCAAGGGGCCCCCTCTGTTGTGAACTGCAGAGAACTTGGATAATACTTTTGGAGAGCAGGAAGAGGGTGGGGAAAGGAGATAAGAGATTTGTTGCCATATCTTCTCCATTTCCCAAAGAGAAATAACACTAAGATTTAAGAAAAACAAAATGGAACAGGACAGAAGATTCAAGGGGGAAAACGAAGTACAGAGACTTCCAGCAGAACACAGTGATTATTCCAGTAGGCAAATTGGCCTACACTTAATAATAAGACAACATTCAAATAGAGCAGAAGTTTTTTAATCACCTGATGACTGTTTAAATGTTCATCTGAAATGAACTGGATGTTCATAGCCTGATTTTCAGTACGTCTGTATTCATTGTCACTACAAGTGGCAGCTATATTAACTACAGAACTCAAGAACTGAATGGGTCAGAGACCAAATTCTTTTCTTGCTGCTGTTCATTGTCCCTGAAGTCAGGTTTCATAAACTTAAGACAGAAAAACTGTATTCTTGATGTCTGTGTGCTGTGGACAGAGAAGGCCTCCCTCAGCCTCTGAGACCAGCCCATTCAGCACTCAACTTCACACACATTCATAATGAGAAAGAAAACACTACTCATTTGATTGGCAAACCTACTGCAGGTGGCTTTACCTTTGTGGGAACGTGTGCCAGCTGTACTGGGATACTCAAGATATTCACTGTTTTGGAGTTAATAGGTACACGAAAAATAGGTTTCAAAAGAATTCAGAACCATCACTGACTTAACTGTAAAATGTTCCAGATAGCAAACACAGCAATGGTTTCTATAATACTGTTTCATAAGGAAGGAGAAGGCATTCAGAATAGGATGGCAGTTTGGTAAGTATGCTGAAGAACTTAATTGCGAACAGTTGTATGCCTAACGCTCATTAACTTGGATAAAACCAAATCAGCTGTGACTCGGAATGCAAAGCATATAGCATTTGTACATTTGAAATGTTATTAAATTCTGCTGTAGAGTTGTAGGGAAGGAAATGGGTGGTACAACTGTCACCTACCTGAAGTCTCCGGACAAGTCCCATGCATAAGGCCAAACATATTTCCACAAGCCTTACTGACAGCAGCCATCTTAGCAAGAACAGGAAGGTTATGAATAACAAAGGACACCTCATTTCGCTGCTGCTTGGCGAGGTTCTGTGCATGCCCCAGGATTCCAAATCCTGTGATGTCCGTAGCTGCATGTGCATTGAATGTGTGCATGAGTCCAGCAGCTTCAAAAGAGGGAGAAGAACAAAAACAAAGTCAGGAAAAAAAAGTATCTGGGAAAGCAATGTTTCAACAATATTGTGCACAGTATGAATGAAGTTGCATGCCTTTAATTTGAATCAGTTCTGCCTATTGTTTAAATTAAAATATATACATGTCTCCAAAAAAATTGTGTTTGAAAGGAACTGGAATTCACCAACAATGCATGTAGCCCTTAAAAATTTTTCAATTTGTATTTAAGGTATTAAATCATGCTGAAAATCCAATACCAAAGTTATATTTATGAGCACACTCTATTAGACATGTGCTACTAATTTATATTAGCAGTCTATGAAACAGGGGTTTGCTCTGGTTTCAAACTTCTCAAAGCTGGGGGCCAGAGAGGTTCTGAGCTCAGCTTTGCTTTGTTAAGGACAAGATTCATCCTGGGTCAGTTTTCCTACATCTCTTTCCCTGCCACACCAAAAAAGATCACACGGGAGCTTAAGTTCTGGATATTGAGTTTAAGCTGGACATTTAGTTTAAAAGCTTAAGAACAAAGCCTGCAGGCTGTGGGGGAAGGGAGCTGAGCTGGTGGATGGACAGGCACAACCAGCCCAAAGCCCCAGCCTCCCCACCTATGCATTCATGAAATTCTTGGGCATTTGCAACTACAGAGCCCTGGGTATTGGAAAGGCACCTCTCTGCATGCAGGACAATAGCTCCAGTCAGGAATATTTAAGTGTTGTTTAAAGCGCCTGACAAAAGTGAGGGCTGAAAAACAAAACCAAGAACATTTTGCCCTTCTTTGGTGGTGCCCAATACATGAGCAGGACTGAGTTCTTTTCCATAAGACAATCCCAGTCATTTACTTTTCCTGGAAGACTTTGTAAAAGAATGAAGAACCAGTGGGATGATGCAACAAATACCAAATGAAATCTGAATAAATGGGAGAAGAGATATTTAACTATTCCTGTTGCTTCAGCTGAGAAGGAAACATCTAATTCAATTCTCCACTCCTCTAAAGATACTTAGAAGGGAAATTCTGGCTTAAAATTTTTATGGTAAAAGCAACACATGCCCCGTACCAAAATTAAAAGAAATAAAGAAAAAAACAAAAAAGAAAAGAAAGCATGTACTATATATTCCACACTTTGGGAAATGCATAATATGACAGAATACAAGATTAAAAATTTAAATTGAAGCACACAGAAATTAAGAGCTTTTCCTTTTTTATTCCATTTCCTTTTTTTTTTTTTTTAAACCTTATTGTAGTCAGGCCCTCATGAGTTCTCCAGGCATGAAAAATAAAAAGGAACAAACCCAATATATCTCCCTTTAAAACATCCTCTAACTCACTCAGATGTTACTCACAGCACTCATATGAGTCATAATCATCTCCAGCAGCATTTGTGTTCTTGCTGTATAATTAAAAGAGGGCATTTGATTTTAATTTGCTTGCTTCATAAACACCGAACAGCAGAAAGATGGGGCAGAAGGAAGGGATAAAGCAGCTGTGTCACAGCTCCCCACAGCAGTGAAATGAAATTAACTATGGAATTGGAAAAAAAAAACCAAAACACAATCCCTCCCCCCTCCCACAACACACATTTCTTGTTACCTGTTCGGTTCAGTCGTGCCATATTCATCATTGCTTCCTGGTATGCTAGTTCTACATCTTCCTGTGTTACCACTAGTTTGATTTTATTCCACTTTTCTGGCTAATGGATGAAAGAAAGATGATTTTCTTAGGTTTTCATCTACATATTTTAAAGCACATCCTTATCACTTAAAATTCTTCATTCAAAATGCACATTTTTTTTAGACTCAGTTTAAGAGGAATAATCAGAGTGTTTTACTCAGAGGTTCTGAAGCCTACTTTATGTGCTTTACCCTGCTTGCACCCATGTAAAGTTCATTTAAAGATCTATCATGCACCTAAGCACTTCGAATCTTGCTTTCACCTACAGAGTGGAGTGGAATAACCTACCCTAGGAAAATAATTCCTTCAAGGCAACTCTCTGGCTTGAACCCTGCAACCAACTGAAAAGAACTTTGTTGCTGGTTGTTGAGATTTTTAATCTTTGGCTTCTTTGTTTTTAAGGAGAAAGTTCTTCATTTCACATCTGGACACCTTGATCAACAAAGGCCACCGATACCCAGAAATCCAGCTCTCAAGAATGTACACTAAGGCAGGACGTAATCACTCTAGTGAAGTAGGATTAAGACAGTTTCATAAGCTTCCTTTGCAGCTTAATATCAGCACATCCTTCCACCCATTCTCCAGTCTCTTGTGTGGATTCATGCCTCCACCACACGCTAAGCAACGCTTTTCATCCCAAAAGGCTCTCCAAACAATTTAGTAAATGGTACCTTATAAAGAGCAATTGTTGTGTTCAAAGTTGAAGTAATTCCAGATCCAGAAGGAAACAAAGCAACCATTTAGCTGTTTAGATCAACACTACAAACTGGTTTAATTCTCTTCTTTTTGCAAATAAAATAAAATTATAGAGAACTGAAGTAAATAAAAATAAGATTTTTTGGAGCCACAAAGCCTACACTGCCTACTTTTTATGCACTGCATAAAACATTTCTTACTTAACCAAAGGTGCAAAAACTGCTAAGAATTGCTATATGATGCTGTACTGGGGAAGGACCTTGTCAAAGAGGCTCTTATCCTTAACAAGTGAGCACTGACTTCCAGGGGTGTAAGGAAGAATCCAGAAATGGAAAGAAGGGGAAAGAGGCTGGTCAACCAAAACAAATAACTTTTTTTAAGACCAAGGAAATATAGGAAAATAAGATCAGAGCTTCTGAAATTAGGTTGAACTTGGTCTCACCAGGTAAGAAAAGCATTTTTATTTAGATAAATGAGAAAGCAGGTGAAAAAAATGAGATTATTACACCTAGGACAGAATAAAGATTATTCTTACTTCAAGTATAACTGAAAAACCTGAACAGCCATTTTGTGTTAGTTTTCAAAATATGTTTTTGAGGGTGATCATGAGATGGGAACAGGTCAGATAAGAATGGAAATCACAAGTGAGGTGAAAGCAGAACTAAAGACTGAGGCTAGGAGGGCCACAAACAGGTAGGATACAAATTATACACAAATTCCTCCTACTATAACAATCAGATACAGGTACAGTGGGATTATTAGACAGGAAACAAAGGCAGAAAAATTCACAAAAATCCCCAAACAACGTTTAAAGCAAGCTTAGATACACCCTTCCCATTCAGAAGCCTATCACAACAGGGACTAGAAAAGCCTTCCTGGAAAGGCACATCAGAGCAACCCCTATCATGCTTTTCAGCTGAGAGAGGAAAAAGCAAAGGGCTGACAACTCCCAGCTGCAGACTAGCCTCATCATTCCACATCAGCAGCCTGGTAGCCAAAGCCACGACAAACAGCTTCACCACCCCTAGTACAACACTGACCTGGTCCCCTGGAGCCTCTTTACAGCCTCTTTCCTTTGCACCCTACAGCAGCTGCTGCCAGCAACATAGCTGAGGCTTGGCTGCAACAATGCTGCCAGTAGCCAAGCAAGGAGGATGATTTTTGCCTCCATTTAGATCTTCCTTCCATAAAAGCAGCTCCCACGTGGTTATTCCCATGGATTGTCCTTTAACTAGTCACCAGGAACTCATTAGCTACTGCTCTGTGTTTAAATACCTCAGGGTTATTTTTGTTTTGTTTTTGTGTGGGTGGGTTTTTTTTTTTTTTTTAAGTTTGTGTTGTAGCCATGCACCTCTACATTCTATTTTTTCCTTTCTTCCCTAGGTATAAACTTGCTGTACTATATACCTTCTCCCACATACTTTTCAACACAAAGTCAAATTCCCTTCTGAAGTTTGATTTACAGGTGGATTTGTGATGGGTAATTCCAGTTTTATTTTTCCTACTCTTTCACAACACAAAGCTAAAGAAAAGGCAGCACAGCTACTCAGAAATTTTCCTACCACAAAGATATATGCTGTTTACACGTAATAGGAGAATTAATTTCCTTGCTGTCCCCATTTTTCAGACCAGAAAGTGTTTCTGGTTGACAGTCATGGAAATTAGAAGTACTTGAAATATGTGGAAATTCAGAATATCCTTAATTTGTGAGTCTATTTGTCAGTAAAATAACAGATATGTTAAGGAGTGAGATTATGGTCAGAAAACATGCTGTAAAATGTGTGTCTTGTTTCATCTGATTTTCACATCAAGATCATCTGGGGCCTTGATCCTAGAATCTGATTAGAAAATGCAGGATTCTGCAGAGGTTGAAATGGCTAGGCCAAACCCTACTAAGGAGAAACATTTTCATAGTTGCTCACACTTCAGACTCCAACGAAGGTTTCAGTTGGTTCTCTCCCACTTTTGCTAACACGGGCTTTGGAATTAGAATTCATCTGACAACGCAGCAGCCAACAGCCAAGATTAAGTAGTTTACAGCTCACTCCTCTGCCTGTCTATTGGCTCAGTAGTCCCAAAAGTAGAAAGATGCATCTTTTTAAAATGTAAACTGAGCAGTTATAATTCTGAAGACATGTACTGGGAGCCAGACAACATAAGCAGATGCCAATTTCGCAGTCACTTTTCAGTTCAGTAGTTACATTTTTGCCTGAAGTAACAGATGGAAATATATCTACATACATAAAGCTGCTAGAAATATTCTTACTGAATGCACAGGGTAATACACGCGAAATGTAGAGATATTTCCGTGTACACAAGCAGAAAGCCCATGAATACAGACAGCAATCTTGGCCTAATTGACATCAATAAGCTTTTGCCAACTACTTTGGCACAAGGAATAGGGCATAATTTTACCCAGGGTGCTAGTCTGTTGTTCTGTTAGTCAACAATTTTGTTTATTACAGCAATGCCTGAGAACTAACTAAGAATTAGACCCAATTAAGAGAGGCTCACTAAATGCAAAATACTAAACTGCCTCGACTCCTAAAGAGTTTTGCATGTAAGCAGACAAGGCTGACAGAGCAAGAAGGAAGGATGGGAGAGAGGTGGTAGATCATTCCCAGCTGAGCACTCAGTATACTTTTCACACTGCTGAACTTTTTCATTCTGAGATTTTGAGAGATTAGCGAAGGTCACCTTTACCTCACATCCCTCTTCCCTACTTCTTTTTTTGCAATATACTCACAATATCTAGCCACTGGTGGACAGCTACAGCCACTTGTGTTCCCAAGGGTTTAGTTAATACAAGCACATCTCCTGGCACTGCATTGTCTGGCCTGAAAACAAAGAATTCATATATTAATTACAGAGTGAGATTCACACATTATTAGGAATAAGTGCTGATAATTATATTTTCACAGACCCATGTGTTTTATTGTGCAGATAAAAAAAAAAGACTAATTGCAGAATTACCTTTTGGGATTCATTGCCAAGGGGTATTATTGAGCAAAAAAGCTGCAAACTTATTTAAAAGCGCTAATCCTTCTTTCTTGGAGTAGAACAATGCTTGCAGTCAGACACACACAAAGTTACATCTCTTCTTTCAATTTACCAGAGACATAAGATAGGCTAGGGGAAAAAACTGACCTATTTTGGTTACTTAGGACATAAGATAAGCATCACTAGGATCACAAACAAATTCCTTTGGTACAGTGCAGCATGCCACAGTGCGACATTTACGATTGGCTACTGTTAAACAGCCAGAATGATGTAAACACAGCAATTCTCCAGTTCTTTACAGCAATTAATAGGTTAATTGGGAGATATTTATACATGCACTTTAATCTATGATGGAAATTTATATCCCAAAGCAGTCTTCAATACCTTTAAAGCTCAGAAGTTTAACTCTCCTGTCAAAAGGAGAACAAGATCAAAAGATACTGGGGGATAAAGTAAAAAGACATCCTGTTTAAAAAAGCAAATAACGTATAAAAGAGATGTGGCATCTGTTGAGCACTAAGGACAAATGCAAGCAAGAGAAGGCACTGCTTTATTCATTAGTAGACAGATCACAACATAGTATTTAAAGGATTTTTACTGTATCCCTTCAGACCAATGCCTTTGATTGTTCAGTGATTTAACTTACATTATAAATTCATTAGGCTGACAGACTGTCGTGGCCACTCCTCCTAAAACAATCCAGGGATTTAACACTGTTTGGCCACCAGTAACAGATGTTCCTGCCTCTTCTGCTGCATCTTTGAAACCCTGGATAATTAGAGGCATCACTTTGTCTCTTTCCTAGAGATCAAAACAGAAGTCAGAGTTCCATACACACCAGTACTAGCCATTTCAAGACTGGTCCAGGGCTTTAATCACTCAAGTCAAATCCCCTCATGGCAAATAGCTCATGACAGAAAAGCCAGCCTTAGGAAGAAGTCGGCCTCCTGAAAATTGCACGTTATCCCATAAAGCACTCCTTGTAAAATGCTGAAGAAACATTCTCCAAAAGGTCATATAAAAGTAGAGGATTCAGAGTTCTGAAAACTCAGAACAACTATCCTGCTGTTGTAATAAGGCAAAGTTAAATCAAGCTGCATTTGGCCTCCACTAACCTTTAAAACTTCAACTTGCTTTCTTCTAAGAATAAACAGTCCTTTTTTGCTAGAGCAAACAAACATACCTGCTGGTCACTTCCCCCAAAAAGAAAAGAAAAAAAAAAAAAAAGAAAAGCAATCTATTTCAGTTTCTTCTGCTTCAACAAGATGCTACAAAGCTGGCACAAGTAAACCAAAAGTATTTATCCAGACTGACACATCAATTGGTAATCAATTCCTATCTTGGAGCAATACTGTCCTGAACTGATAGAAGCAGGGACGCCATTTCTGTGGGGATCACAAAGCAGATTACGATGCCACAGAAAACTCAACTTTTAGCAAGTAACCTCAGAAAGCTTATGAGGCAAGACCCACACTACGAACTGAGGTGCTCACTAAAACTCTCTCTTGTTTAAAAGGGTTCAAACTTTGAGGAGAAAACACACCAAAGGAAAATACATTCTAAGTATGTATAGCTGCTTGGGCTCTTACTTCAAAAGCAGGTACCCAAAATCTTACCCTATCTGTCATTTTATTGCTGATTCCAAGGAGCATCAACATGTTGTCGCATTCTGTGACCCCCATGGCATAAAGGTCACTTAAGACATTGGCACACGCTATCCGTCCCTGAAAAAGAGAGAAACAGAAAAAAATCTGCAGGACTGTTTGTGTATGTTCAGACAAACATCTGCCACAAACAAGACATCTAGCATGAGTTTGGACTCAGACAGCTGTTTATTCCACAGGCTCCTGCACTCAGAAACCCATCCAGAGACGTAGTATGATCCATTCCATGCAATGTGTCCATCCAGAAATGCAGATATCTGCTCCTTTGACAGGTAAGGAGAGAATTCATCCCAGCTGTCTTGGTCAAAGCCTTCTCTCACCAACTATATAGGAATCTCATGAGTTTAGACTGGCTTCCTTATTTTAGAGGCTCACATTAAACTAGGTAAAATCTGGCTTTGATAACAAGCTCATCTCACTTAAATTGATACGCTTCTATTAACTCTCTTCCAGCACAGAACTGTATACACTGATGATGAAGACTATGGTGTGTTAATCTACAACTGCTAGGAAGCTAATCTGAAAATCTAAAACTGTAGTCTCTTCTGAATTGGAGTATGTAGGAAACAGGGACCTGGATGAGAAAGCCGTTTGTTCCTCTGCACCACCACAAAGGCTACGTTTACTCTCAAGTTTCCAGGACAGTACTCTTCTTTCCAGAGGACACAGCTGTGTTAGCAGCACACAGGCACGCTCAGGTGATTTTTGTGTTAGGATTTCAGTAAGAAGCTGTGTGCAGAAGACAGCACGCTGGAGATTAAAGAGCTCAGGTCTCCCAGATGCTGGCCTTGTCACCACTTAGGAGCATGGACAGCTGCTGAGATGAGATGTCTGTCTGTGTTGCACCACTTGTATGGTGTGGGAGATATGCCTACTCTGTCACTTGTTCAAGCGACAGGATAAGGCTGAATTTTGCTACAGCACATACATTTTTATAAACTTTTGTGCATGCAAACATGACTAAGACATTGTCCAAGAGACCTAGTCTTCTGTCAAAGACTCCTCTAAGAAGTCTTGAAGCTGACTGGACTAAGAAGGGTTCACTTGCGTCACGTGAGCTCAACTATTCTAATTTTGCTGAATTAATGGAACAGAGTTAGCCAGCAAATCAGGTGTTTTGGGGTTATGAACCCAGCAGAGATGAGACTTCAAGTTTCCTGATGAAGATGCAGAACTTTCCGACACAGCATGTGTCCTAAGGGATGGCAAAATAATTTTAAAATACAGGACAAATTCCATTGTGTTAATCTGGAATACACCACACATTTTATTAAAAGCTTTAGGTTTACAGCTGCAGAACTGTAATCAATATCTGGTTCTATCATCTTAAATCTGTGTTTTTCATGAAGTTCTGAGGCAATGCCACCATGATAAAAACAACATGCTTGTTCAACACAATTTGGACTATAGCAGTATGCTTTAGTTGGAAGACAGATGTGGGGAGGGGCATTTAAACACATTTCTACCATCTCCAAAACCTTACTGTCTAATCACACATCCAGGGTTTTTTGCAAGAACTAGTACTATCAGGCAGTTGCTTCACTTTCTGATGACATGAAATAAAACTTCCAAATCACAATTAAACATGATCCAGTTTTTCATAAATTCAAGAGCTTCCAGCGGCATCAGGAGAATCCCTTGTGTATTTGGAAACCAATATATATTTTAATAAATTAATTACATTATTAAGAGAAGAATGAGCTGGGGACTGCATGGTTTGGTGGATATTTGCTGTTAAACTTCTGGATGTTTAAAAACACTAAAGCCTGTCATTTTCCTTTTCTGGAAGGGGACTATCAAACCGTTCTCCACTATCTTCAGTATTTACCAAGCAAAGTGCTGGTTTATGCCCTCTTAGGAATGACAGATAAGTTTTTAAAACCGCATTGACAACAGCTCTCTATTCTAGCAGTCAGAGGCCAGCCTAACACTGCTTTTGCCAATTGGCAAAACCATTATGGAAACAAACTTGGGGACTGCACATCTCAAGTCTGAAGTAGCAGAGGGAACAATATGTGGCTTGTGAACACTGATAAACACGACAGGATTCACAAGCAGGTCAGCCTAGCTGTGTCCCACACGTCACCTAACCACATGTCTCACTGAAACACAAGAATCTACCTGCAATACTGAGAACTATTTATAAGGACAAAAGATGGAATATCAGCCCCCTGTTCTCAGTGTTCAGTGAACGTTCTTAAAAGAGCACCAAAAGGTCTCTGTAAAAGAGGGGGGAATGAAGTCCGCCCTTAAACCAGCCAGTTTCCTGCTCCTGTACTCAAAAAGGAGTCTCCGCAGTGTCACAAAGGGCCCAGTACCAGCCAGCCCTACTACTGGAGGCTTGGTACTTACCACAAAACGCACTTTCAATTGCTTGTAACTTTTCCAGTCTCAAATCATCTAAACTGAAAAGTTCTATGCTGGATACAAATTTTACAGACATACATCCTAGGGATACTTCAGACAACATGGATCAGGTGTTTTCAAGAACAGAGCTGAACAGAAGGGGTAGGGGGGGAGAAAGAAGAGGGTTTGTGGGTTTTTTTGGCCTGTAACTGAACAACTTTGTTTTAAAACAGCTTTCTCTTTGTCATTGTCACTGCCTGTTTTCTGAAGCAAAAATCAGAAGCTTCAGCTGAGTCCACGTGCATTTTTGCCTTCCTTGGCCTTCTTCTAATCTGTTTTGTCACGGCACCCAGCTTGGAGCCCAGTTTGAACCTTTGGCTTTCCCTATTTCCTTCACCCGCCCCCAGCTAGGAAGAGAGATCAGATAAAACTGCAGGTAGATACTGCGAACAAAGAGAGGAAGAGACTCTGAATCAGGGAACATCCACCCAAAACCAGACTAGAATTGACTAAGTAAGAGTGATAATAAGAGCAGAGAGTGATACAGGCGTGGGTCACAGGGAGTCTAGACTAAAAACAGGGAAAGAAGCAGTTGGAGAAACAGGGCAGAAGCAGTCTGTCTTGAAAAGAACAGAGGTGCCCAGAGCACGCTCCTTTATGCAGCCTGGACACAAACTCAATTCCTGAGTCTCACCATTCCTCAGCTCCTAACAACTGTCCATAAAAGCCCTAGCAAATTGTATTTGCCTCTCCTCCAACTGATGCTGGTCCAAAAAAGAAAATGGCAATCTATATTTCCCCCAGGTACTCTAGTCCCCAAGTGAGAGAGGTCTGAGCAGAGGGTCCAGCAGCTCCAACCCTGCTGACAATTGCTGCAGGTAGCAGCACGAAGGCTAATGATATAATCCCTGTTCTCAGTCAGCTTTTAAGAAGAAACGCACACCTGCAAGCAGATTACGAAGTGACCAGCCATCATATTGAAATGAATGTTGGTAAGAACAAAAGTGAAGCACCTGGTAGTTAGGAAATGCCAAAGTTACAGTTGCTGGTGCATATGGATCACAGTAGAGGCTTTATCTAAGATGCAACCACAAAAGTTGGACTAAGGCCAAATTTACATTCCACACCTACCGCATAGGCCTAAACCTCATCTGTGCACAGACTCATCTATCTCTACTGCGGCATCTCAATGCCTTTGTATCCCCAAAGAAAACAACCCTCCCTCTTCACCACAGCCTTCTTATGCCATCCCTTACAAGTTCTTGTTACAAGGTGAGAAAAGAGTTTCTCAGGTGATGAAGTTGAAAACACTTCTCCAACAAGACAGACTTTTTTCTCTGGTTCCTGTGAGCTCCCACATGATGTTAAAGCAAGTTGCTTGAATCAAATTTCTCAAGAGAGCTCAGCAACTATAAACTCTAGAAGCTAGTCAGAGATCTTGGCTGCTCAGTTTGCAGAAAGAGAGCTCTGCTGGAACAGAAATCAAAGGAGCTATGCTTGCATATCCGCATGCGCAACACCTGGTCAAGCATGTTGAAAAAATAAGTCGGTCCCAATCTCAAACTGCATGTCCCAAACCTACCCAACAGGTCTCACAGAACAAACAACGAAACAACAAAAGAGCATGCAATCACATAAACAGCAGTAAAAGCATGCTTTAATGCAAAGGAGTCCCATTCAAATCACAGGAAACATGAAGTCTAGTATTTTTTAACTTTCATTTAATGAACAACTGCTGTAGAGTTCCTTACAGCTTTACTAATACCTTTTTTAATATACGTTTGTTTCCCCATCACCTTCTGTTCAAGTCAATACTGATCACCACCACAAAGGAATCTCTGTTGCAATGAACTAAATGAAATGTACACAGAAGGAACTGAAGTCAAACAGCACGTGACTTCCAACAAATCATTTCCACTTATCCTTCTGCATACGGAGATAGTGCGATGGGAAAACTGGTGTTCACAAAGCATTCTGAAGTTGCCAGGTGCTACTGCCATCTCCTGTCATTTAGGCTCCCTCCTCCAGTTGTAACGTCACCTTGTTATTTCAGAACCTCAAAAAGGCCAACTACAACGCGGTTCTCCTCCTAAGCGGAGCTTACCGTCTGCTGCTTCATAGACAGATCTTTTTTCCCCTTTTAAGGCTTTTCAAGCCAAATCCCACAGAACAGATGGAGGGAAATTTGAATTAAAGGTGGTAATTCTCCCAACTTTCACCTACAGCAACAGTACTGCAGCATTCCTGACTGACATGGAAAGGACTGCAGGATGAAACAATGCCTTTCCTTTTTCACTTGCATTTAGGAAAGACTCTGAATGCAGTTAATCAAACAATGAAGACATACATCTAGAAGAGATGGTTGAAATTGCCATCAGATGGGTAAGCAAGAAGCACAAGTCAAATCAGCAATATATATATCTAACAGTTACGTTTAGCCAACTTACCATCATATAAGGATCATCCACAATAGGATAAATATAATCTGTTGTCTGAACCAACGACAAACCTCCGTGTCTTAACGGAATTACACAAGTGTCCATCCCAATTCCTGCAAAGGGAGAAAACCATCTGTGAGGTGAGTAACTTTGTCCTCAGTTTGTTGCTCCTAACAAGAGACCTTATAAAACATGTCTGGGAAATACAACTCTCAATACTGTCTAAACAGAGGTGGCAAATTCCTTTCTTGGAAAAAGCACATAGCACATACAAGAGGAAAAACAAGAAAAGAATGAAAACTCCTGACTGGAATAGAGCAGAAATGTAAATGGCTGAAAGCAAGAACAAAACTACAATGTTCTGCAGTTTGTCACAGTACAATAAAAGTGCACTGCTTTTAAGAACATCTGTGCTTGTATTTTATGTACATTTGAAGTTAATAGGAACTACGTAAACTGACGCTGTCAAAAGCAAACAGGTTTTCCTGTTACTCCCATCTCAACAAAAACATAGTGACAGCTTATGAGAGGCTATGCCCTTTTAAAAGGGCATTTCCTCACTTCAGGAGGAACAAAAAGAACACCACAAGTCACAGCCTAGGCCCTTGGTGAAAGATGATTCACCTACTTGGAGCTTCTACAACTGTGTTAACGTCATCTTACTTCTGTGAGACTGAAAGGCGGCAAGATGATCTGCCAGACAGGGAAACTCCTTTGAGAAAACCACAATACCACACCAAGTGCAGCCTTCCCTGACGGTGGATATTTCAAACAGAATAGGCAATACTAAAACCTCCAGGCAATTGCTGTGATGCAAGAGCCTGCACAAAAATGGCAGGTGACAGATCAAAACATGCTAGTTGCCCCGTGCCCCCTGTCGATAAGCTCTTGCCTCGTGACAACAGCAGGCAGCTTACCTCCTTCCTGGGCCGACAGCAAGCTGCCTGGAATTTCTTTGTATACCTCACAGGGCAAGACTCTTCAAACAATCAGTTTGCAGGGAGCAGATTCCACACAGTAACTTTCCCCAGGTACTAATGAAACACGCTACCTACCAAGAGCTACAAGCCACTCTTTAGCAGTGTCCTGTAAAGGGACTCAGTGAGCTGCTGTCATCTGAGCTCCTCCTGAGGACATGGAGCAGAAGGCCTGCCAGATGGCAGGTATACAGGTGGAGCGCTATGGAGGCAGAAGATCTTGCCTCAGAAGAGAACGGATACTAATAAGCAGCAATTTAGGGTTGCTCATCCTGTGCAGAAGCTACCAAGCCACTATGCATGACATTCAGTATCTCCAGAGAAGTGCAAACGAGCAGTTACACAGGAGATACAGAAACTATTTTGCCCTCAGTTCATCTCTTTGTGTCATAACCCTGCATGACTGACTTGGCTTGTAAGGTTTTTGACACTTCAGCGAAAGCGCTGCTCGACAGACAGGCACCATGGTCCTTCTGAGGCTACATTTATGCTCCACACAAACAAAAACAAAGAGGACTGATTAAATAAGAGAAACTACTCAAAGAGGTGATTGAAAACAGCGATCTGAAGTTCTATAACAGCTCAGAGAATTAGTACCAAGCCTGTAGTTTCTGAGATTGCTCTGGGTAACGCAACTTGTAAAACTAAAAATGAGCGATGCTGACAGCCTGTTAGTGGTAATTTCCCTTTTCACGGCATCTCAAAAGCACCGTGCATACATTCTGGCTGTAAAGTTACCATCTATCCATTTTAAGCACAAGGCATTACAGGTAATTAATATCTAATTTATCTGAAGACAAATCTGTTAAAGGGATACTCACCGTAAAAGCATATTTTTTTTTAAGAGATCTGATTTCTCCACCTTCTATTACTAACAGATTTCCTGTTACATAATAACACACCTATGTATTGATGGCATTAGTCTGCTTTTTACCTTTTCATATAGCTGGAGAAGAAAAATCTATTAGCAGTTCCATTACTGTTTAGAGCCTGTAAGTTTGTAAGAGAAAAAAAAAAACAAAGCTAGAAAATTAAATCTAAAACAAACTATTACTGATTTTAGAAATTTGCCAAATTGAAATGTTGCTGTGAATAACGTATTTTAATTAAGAAAAAAAAACACAAATAGCAATTTGGGGATAAAAAGCTCAAAGTGTCCCTCATTAGGGGATATTAAATTATAGTGCCACCCCAGCTCCACACACAATTACTGCTTAGATATTCCATACAGATTGCTATTGTCTAAGCAAGAACATGGGCTCCTTACTAATCTCTCACTGAATTCAATCTCTACTAGAATAATGGGTTGCAACCTGTTAGTCTGCTAATAGATAATTAACCATGTTAAAATAATTTTAAATAAGGCTATTGGACACTAAATTGGTAATTAAATAATTTCAGAATAAATACTACATTGATATTCCTAAGCTGAAGAAAAAATCCATTCTGCACCGCAAAGCTGAGATCAAATATGCAGGGCTGAGTAAATAGGCAAACAATTAAAAGTGTCATTAAACAAATTATCTACATTCATTTATCTATATCAATATTAGGTACAGTAGCTGGTATCAAAATACCTACATTCGCCCTGTTCCCCATGAAGGTGGCTTGTGCAGGTTGATTTCCCTTATTGCTTGCATCATTGTGCAAATACCAAAGAGAAAGTGAAGCTGGCAAGAACACAGAGGTCTTGGAAAGAGCCTTTCCCAGGCAGCTTCTACAGGTGAGCAAAAAGGTTAGAGTGGGGTACAACGAAAGGACTGAAAGGAAAAATCACAGCTGTGAAACAATCCGCTCCCAGTCTCAGCCGAAGTGAGAAAGTTTTCTCTCACTCACTTTCTCTGCCCCAGGAATGAAGGGAAGGGGAGGGAGATGGGAACTTCACCTCTAAGTCAACTAACGACTATTCATTGCATAGATTTTAAAAGCCAGAGTATTACTTCAACATTCCAGAAATTAATTGATACTACTTTGGTTTGCAAAGCATCTACTAGGAAGAGGGTGGAGACTGTAATTCCTAAGCATGTACCGACTGCTATGGCCATTCCTGACCATTTTATCTTCATAGCTGAGTGCACTGCAGGATGTTAAATAATTAAAATATTATTCTCACATCCCAGATGCCAACCAGATTAATTCTTCCAATTTCTGGATAATATGCATGCATTACACAACATACAATTCTCAAATGGATTAAACAAACAGCAAATGAGATTGAGTCACTACACAGACAAAACAGAAGGATCATGCATGTCTAGAGGAGCTGCTACTTACCTAGCCTGGGCATAACTGCCCCCAGGAACTGTTCATCTTCCTGAAAATGGTTTTCTTGTAGAGATTCGAGCAGTTTTTGTAACACATCCTGAGGCACTTTACAGCCTGTGCCTTTCAGTTCAGTGAATCGGGTCAGACGGAAGCTCTTGTCCAGTTCGTAACTTTCTGGGTTAAACGACTCCCGAACAGACATGGTTCTCTCACACAGACTGCTGGCCTTTCCCACCCCAGAGCACCGGTATCAGTTTCTCTGCTGATCAGTCTAATTGAAAAAATTGGGAAGATTAGAAAATCCTAGGACCTACAAGACAGCAGGTTTTCCACATAGAGCAAGTTAAAAAGAGAAAAGCACTCTGCATAGTCCACTTGTACCACCGGTGGGCACACCTCACACAATCCACTTTTCCGAGACCACAAGCAAATGACTCCTCTTCCTACCCTCCAACATTTAAAATCATCAGAGAATAAATTTCTTTTCCAGTTATGCTGCATCAGTTTTTCATTAAAAAAAAAAAAGAATCTAACACACTTACCAACCTCATTTAACACAGAAGTAATGAAAGAAGTAATAGTTCCCAGAGCACTGAGGTCAATTTCCAAAAGGAAACCTGGGCCCTGATCCTGCAACACGCTCGGCAGAGACATCTGTTTGTACTCAGCGCAGCGCAGGCTCATGCTTTTATCCATTAACATATTAATCTCACAAGTAAGACACTTTTCATATAATGGCTCAGCTTCGGATCTGATGTAAGAAGCTGAAACTCCATAATACACCTGTTCTCCTTGGGGGAAAACACAACCCTGATGTTACATTAGTACAGCTAACAGAAAAACAAAGAGACTGTACTTAATCAGAACAGTTTACCTACAAACACGCCAGTTTACCTGTTAATATGTTCACAGACATAAAAATGCTGAAAAGTTTCTTGCCTCTCAAGCCCTTTTTTAGTCAACCAACAATACTGAGAATAAACAGAGAATTGCCCATTAGAATGGTAATGTAAAAAGACACTGATGTAACTCATTTAATAAAATTCTTAACAATGCACGTCTAATTTTAGAACGTTTTTCCACTCTGACTCACATACAGCGCACTCCAAAACTAATAAGAGGCCTAACTGAAACACTGACTTCTAAACAGGAATGGCCGTGATACAACGCAATTTATCTTCCTCGGAGAAAAAGCTTTCAGGAATTACTAAAAATGACCCATACGCGGTGACTTCTTAGAAAGCAAGGATCCTGCCTCACAACAAGAGCAGAGTGCAGCATGCATTGCTGACAAAACCTAATAGTGATGATCGTGCTGTTAGGAGGTTAAGCTGAAAAGCGAAAAAACCCGACTCTAAGTGACTGGTATTCAGTAAGTTCGATAGCACTAAATATGAGAAAGAAGTAAACCTACAGGCCGTGCAACCGATCCACCCTATCCACAACTTATTACCCATTATGTCAGGTACATAAACCTTGAAGTCTGCTAATTTACTGAATACATTTTGTAAGAACTCAAGTTTTAAGCTCCCTGAGAACTTCTGATATGGAGCCCAACTCCCCTGTACAGTGCTTTCCCTCCTTCTCTGGGAGGCGTGTCCCTTATTTAAAACAAATCTTCTAAAGCCCAGGCTCGGGCAGTAATCCAAACTCTAGTTACACGAACGTGTCTTGGATGAGCAATGAATTCAGTAAGAATTCAGTTCATAGCTGTTGTCTTCCAACATGAGACACTAAGCACTTACAATCAAAAAAAAAAAGGGAAAAAAAAAAGAGATACTGACTGGAAAACAACCTGTCAACAGAAGGGGAGACAAAAGCTTTTCAAGGAGGGTTGGTTTTTGTTGTTGTTGTTGTTTTTTGTTTTTAAAAAACATTTCATCCTAATTAATTCCAGAGATTTATAAAAAGCAGCTTGCCCCACAAGGCAAACATTCTCCTTCATCTAACTAATAACTGCAATATGCCTAGCACCCCCTGCCTACTTATATAGGAAAGGATTCAGACGCCACAGCCTACCAGGAACTTTTTGCAGTCTTGAGGACTGCAAGACACAGTTAATTAAGTTCCCCAATTAGAAAACAAATATCGAAACAAACAAGACGATTTTATTTAATGGAAAACATCCACGGTGCAAGAAGACAATAACTTTTTAATGAAGATTTGAACAAAGCCGCATGCAATAACGTATTTCGCAGACTGCCATGGAAGCAACCTTCCTTGGAGACCAAGCTCCTCGTGACTTCAGGCGGTGCATGCAGGCATGCAACTTCAGCGTTAGGTGCATTCGTAAAATAAGCATCGCTCCCCAGTAGAAGAAAGCACCTCCTAACCCAGACGTTTCTTACTTTAAGAGAACGGCGTAATAAATATTAAAAACCAAAGTTTAACCCTTGCCTCCCTACAGAGCAGAAAGAGGAAAGCAGAGGTCCAAAGGGGAGAGCGAGGCAGAAGGAGAGCCGGGTACCTACCCCAGACAAACCCCAGAGCAAGTAACGGCACCCCGGCCGAGCGAGACCCACAAGGTGAGGCACTGCAACACCCATCTGGCCAGGGAGCGCTGCGGAGAGGCATGGCTCTGGGACACCTTAAATTTCCAGCCGCTGCCTTTAAAGGCAAGCCAGGGCCTTCGCTGTTGCTCTTTGTGCAGCCGGAGGAGGAGGAGGAGGAGGGGGGAGGACGACGACGACGACGAAGAGCAGCCCAGCACAGAGGCACCGCGCACGCAGCAGCCCCTCTCCTACCACACAGCGGGACAACGGGCGGGCGGCGGCGGCCCGGCCGGGGGCAAGCGGCCCCCGCTGGGCGCCCGGGCCGTGGGCATTGCGCGTGAGGCGCA
>VXAL01001884.1:0-11396 GCA_013399475.1 Chauna torquata
TGCTGGGGCTAAACCATAACAATATGAAATAGGCTGGCAACTGCATGAAATTCCAGGGGGATGAAAAAACTTATTATAGAAAGGGATCTCAGCCAGCACTCCAGGGAATCATCATGAATACCAAACTACCCCTAAAGCAAGACCAGGTGACTCCAGAGGAGGGGAAAAACTAATAGCAGCATCTTCCACACTCTTTGCACTCCACACTATACCCGCCTTTGGATAATGGCTTAAATGCAGTTTCTACTGATTCTACTGTAATGGTTGTAAAAAAATCACCAATTAAATATGAGCCTGGATCAGTATTTTCATTTTAATCTTACTATGAAATGCAAGTACCCTAAAATTATTCAAGTAGCTAAAACAATTATACACCATGGAACAACAGTATTCCAAACTTCAGTGATCAGCAGCAAGTACAGCTGTAATGAATAACGTTTTCCATACCTATTTGCGTATCTCAGTGTATTTAGAGTGTTTTCACATGACGCCATCCCTGGAGAAATTGTAGCAATCTGCAGAAAAGAAGTCACACATTAATAAATCGCTTTGTACAGATGAAAGGGTAGATGAATTCAAATTAACATTTTTTATTTTTTTAAAAATCCCCAGTTTCATTTGAGATCTTCTACAAAAACCATCTACTGTGTGCAGCTGTCCTAATACAATGACATCTCAAGAACAGAAATGTCAAGCCAAACCTTCAGCTTAATTTTTTTTAACCATACCTGACACATTAAGAATTCATGGAAATTTCAATCAGTTTCCCTCATTTGACAGCCTTGGTAACATAACATGTAAATTTAAAACTCTAACTGAAAAAATAAGACTCCTCAGAAGGGGAAAATTGCAACTCAGTAGAAAATAATTCTAACGTATCCCACACACGATTACCAGATTTTTTTTTTAACGTATGCATCTTCGAAGGCTGTTCTCCATTCAAGCAGACTGCATACTGATTTGAGAGATCTGGTCTGGCCATAGTTCAAAACTGTACTTTAACAAATGCTTATCTTTAATATCACTAAGTATATTCCTAAGTAAAGATGTTTTCATTTTTTGAACCAGAAATTATCTGTAAATAATACTTGACAGCTCTTATCACACATCTGGAATCTGTAAGTCTTTCCTTTTCCAGTTAAATAAAATACGCTGAAGGTCTCACCTTCTTTTCAGCACTCAGCAAAGATAACAACAGTGATCAGGCAAGAGTGGCATCATTATTTGTCCTAGCTTCTCTCAGTAGTTCAATTTTTACATCTCTGCTCCTTTCAGGAGAGCCAAAAAGGCAACACTCCGGACAAACACCTCTATCCTACATGCTAACATTTTTGCTGGCAGCACAGCATCAGGAGACTGAAACTGATGCAGATTAGATAATCCTGGTCTTCCGTTCCATCCTGCTGCTGACATTACTGTACAAGAGCACAGGTAGTCATCCTGAGAGGAATTTCTCCTACTGGGGAGAAACATGTGGTGGGAGGAGGTTAGAAAGTTTAAGAGTCTGCTACCACATACACTGAGGTTAAATCTCTAATACTGGTATGCATCAGTTATTAATGAAAATAACAAATGTAGATTTGAAAAAAATGTTTGATTACATGTCTCTTTATAAAGCATTGTGGGTACTAATTAATGAAAACCTACAAGTTCCCAAAATCCTTCCAAAATCATTTTATGTGAAAGGTGCATGCATCACTTCCATGTGTAATGTTCAGAGTACTCCACACATGGCAACTGCCATTAACGCCAGGAGACGGCTCCAACTCTTCAAGCATTTAAGGAATACTTGCTATAGGGAAGTGCCACTGCAGGTGCTGTCAGCTGTGCTGGGCACAAGACTCAGTATGCTGAGTGGCTAGAAGACAGCGATGAGGAGAGGGACCTGGGAGTGTTGATCGATGCAAGGCTGAACATGAGCTGGCAGTGTGCTCAGGTGGCCAAGAAGGCCAATGGCATCCTGGCCTGTATTAGAAACAGTGTGGCCAGCAGGAGCAGGGAGGTGATCATTCCCCTGTACTCAGCTTTGGTGAGGCCGCACCTCGAGTACTGTGTTCAGTTTTGGGCCCCTCACTACAAGAAAGACATCGACGCCCTGGAACGTGTCCAGAGAAGGGCAACAAAACTGGTGAGGGGTATGGAACACAAGCCTTATGAGGAGCGGCTGAGGGAGCTGGGATTGTTTAGTCTGGAGAAGAGGAGGCTCAGGGGAGACCTCATTGCACGCTACAGCTTCCTGAAGGGAGGTTGTGATGAGGAGGGGGTCGGCCTCTTCTTCCAGATAACTAATGATAGGACTCGAGGTAACGGCCGCAAGTTGCGCACAGGGAAATTTAGACTAGACATCAGGAAAAACTTTTTCTCTCAGAGAGTGGTCAAGCACTGGAACGGCCTGACCAGGGAGGTGGTGGAGTCACCGACCCTTGTGGTTTTTAAGAGGCGCCTGGACAAGGTGCTACAAGATATGGTTTAGTAGCTTAGTGGGTAGTATTGGTGATAGGATGACGGTTGGACTAGATGATCTTGAAGGTCCTTTCCAACCTTGTGATTCTGTGATTCTGTGATGTTGAATAGAAAACTACCCACTAAATCACATGTCCTCATGCCCCAACAAGCCCAGTCCAGGAAGGACTGGAGGATTCTGACCTCTCTGTCATTCATCTCCTCATTTGTAACTCCAAATAAGGAGAATGGAAAAGGTTACACTATTTATGGGCAGGAATATCTCTAAGACCAGCAATCACCATTCTTCCTACCTCAAATGTATCTACACATATTACTTACAAGCCATCACAGTGGGATCAATGTCCACACTGGAGTCTCCAAGTTCCTACTCCCCGCCTGGAGGACCGAGGGGTCTGGAACTTCAGTAATGACTGCAGCATGTCAAGTATATAGCACATTAAGGATGCAGAACTGGTTAAAAAGGACTGTTCTGTGTAGCTATCCTTGAAATTTCAGACGATGATACATTATCCTACCATGTAACTCTTCAAAAACAACATGAAATTGTCTTTGAAACTATTTGAGAACAAGAACTTCAGTGCAACTGCAACAACTAACAACATTCAAACCAAACTATTTATGTTGCCTGTCTCTGGATTTCTTCAGAATGAAGCAAATCCCAGTCGTAACTGTCCACGTGGAAGTTATTTTCCAAGATTAAGTTTCTGAATCATATTTTAACCTTATATACAGAGGAGAATGCTCTATCCCTGAAGATGTAACTTGTAAAATTGGAACAGGAATTCCGCAAATAATAAAAGGCAAAGTCAAACAAGAATGAACCGTAGAAATTACCAAAGAAATTTGACTCAAACATCCCACTTAAAGATTAGTATGTCAGAAAGCAAATGCAAAAGGCCCAATAGATAGTTTATATCAGTACATTTCAAGAATCAAGAGAAAGTTAAAATCACAAATTTTTACTGCATCATTTTATATGCTTTCTATATTGAAAAACACCAACATATTTGCAAAATGTCTTACTCTAATTGCACATTACAATATTGGATCAAATCTTTGTCTTCTTAAGGAGTCCCTTTACAATGAATGCCTCCTCACCGATATGCTCAGTTTTTGAGGAATTATCTTACACATTCAATAAATAATTTTCTCCAATAACATTTCTATGTTGCAATCTCTTTATTTTCCCTGTAAAAGTCTAAAATATTTTGGAGGAAATGCTACCACTATTTACATATTACCTTGTAACAGTTGAAACAGTTTTGTACTTAAAAAGTTCTTCCATGCTTTCATTTACTTCAAATAAAGTAGGCACTGTTCTAGAGAACACAGCAGTGATCCCTACAGTCAGCTCTAGAAACTTGAAATGAAAGTATTTATTATTAAATTATTTTACAATCATTTTTAGAAGTTCCAAGCACCACAATTAATTATATGGCTCCACTGCGAACAAGCAGTCAGTGCATCTGCAGAATAAGTACTCTTTTAATTTAATAAAAGACTGGTCAACTTTAGCTATTATAAACCATAATGACTTGCCATTTCTTTACCCGTACATTTCATCAGTAAAACTTTGCCGATGTATGAAATAAAACCTAAACATGAAAATGCTTACATATCACGCACACCCTGCCAAAGAGCCAGCCATCAATACCAGAGTGGAAGGCTGAATACATTGCCATTTACAATTATTTATTGTAAACAAATAAGGAAGATCCAGAAGATGGATGAAGCTGCTGATTATTACCCACTCTTCCCACCACTTGGCCACTGCAGTGCAAATCTCTCGTCTTTCCAGGGAACCGTTGGTAATTCTAGGCTAAGGTATCTCTCACACTTCCGTCAATTCAATATATGCTGTACAGAAGCCTGTCAGATCTCTAGACAGGGAGCTTTCTTCTTCATCCATCTAGCTATTACATGAACATGTGCTGCAGATGTGAGAGCTCAATTCAAAGAATCGTAAAGATGCATTGAAGGTTAGTTTTCTTAACTGTAACATGACTGTAGTTGTTTGAATGAAAAATAACTCAGCCATATTTCCTTGAACTTTCAGAGGGGATTCTTTTCCTTAATTCAGAAGTACATTGAATATAAAATAAAGGAATATAAGCTACATCAGGTATTAAATACCCACAGATCATAGATTATTCTTGATGGTATTCTTATGTATTTAAACAGGAAAAAGTGTTATGACAAGTCTATCATAAGAGTAATAAGTAAAAAAGCTACAGCAAAACTGAGACATCTTATTAGCACTTTAAGGAGTGTTAAGGGTGATGATGAGAACTTCATGAAACATTCAAAACTGTTAATCCTTGTATGTACTGACAGTAGTTCCAACAGCTTAACTTTCTAAATCTTCTTCAGTAGTATGGATACGTTAGCTAGAGATGCACTGTTTAGCTTTCTGATCCTGAACAGGATTTACAAAGTTGTTTCTCAATGGTAAGAAAACAATCCTGTATATTTATTAGAAAACTGAAGGAGAATAAAAGGTTAATCAAAAATGCTATTTTACCACCATTTTCATGAACCACACCTAACAGCTAAGGAAAAGACTAGACTGCACTAACGCCGGTTTTCATACTGTGGTCTGCAGACTTCTGTGGCCTCTAGACTAACTCCAAGGGGTATGTAAAAAGTAACTAATACGAACAAGCCTAAAAGCCAGTGTGCACTGCAGAGAGTTTGCATTTCTGTAAGGGTAGAATGTTATGGATGCACAAATAAAAACACTGAAAATCAGTGCTTTTATCTGTCCTTTCCACCACCTGACAGAAGAATTGTTTTTCAGGGCAATGCAAATGCACACTTATAAAAATACACAACTATTCATCCCATATCTCCCAACTATTCCCCACCTCAACAGCCTAGAGCGTATTCTGATGCCTTTGATACCAACTCCACATTTGCCTTCATCATTTAAAGACTGTAACTTCCAGTATACTTCCAGTTTACATCACCATTTGCAAAATTCTGACTCAACAAGCAATATTCTCATATAATTAAGACATCATTAAAAAAAACAACACTCAAGCTAGAAGTGTGTCTAGCTAGGTCCCTAACTAGAAGAGTAGAACAAGCAATAATAAAGGCCGATAAAAAGTAGAGGAGGAAACAAGTTATCTGAAACATCTCTGCTGAAAGACTCTCTTCCAAATATAGCGGTTTGTTTTCTTATTTTCTTATGCTTATTAACTTAAGCCTAACAGATTGCCAGCAGCTAGTGATCAGTTCTAAACATAATTTCCTGTATACCTAGCTTCTTTTATCTTTGTAATTGTTAAAGCATACAGTTAACTAAACAAACTTACCATACAGGTACGGGAGTTTTCTCCTATGAATGAATCTCTTAGCACCTGAGTAAGTTTACTTGCTCTGAATGGTGTATGAGGTTTATTTCGGCCTAAGGCTCTAATGCACTCCTGAAAGAACAAAGAGGTTTCTATTTATTCAACCCATGCTAAAGAAAAATGTGTAATACAAATGCAATTCAAAATCAGATAGTACATACCTTAGTTACTTTGCTGTCCTCTAAGATTTCATTAAAATTTACCATTAAAGCTTGTATTCAAGAAACGTTACATTTTTTAGCTCTCACTAAGTTCAGTGAGGTTCCTACCTCCTACCTTAGGAGCCTAAAAACTTCCCGAATCTCATCCAAAATGTTTACATCTATTGTATCCATCAACAATAAATTCAGCGTTGATGTTAAACCACCACACAAACAACTATTTCTGATTACCAGCTGTAAAAGCCTGAATGATCTACAGCCTCCACCAGCTGAATAAGTATGGATGGTGACACGTGTTAATTCTTATCAATTAAAAGTAATAGCTTTGATTCTGGCTCTACCACTGACTTTCTTTACAGCTCAGATGAACACACTGGTCCCCAACCTTCTGAAAGCTTCCACAGATCACAGACATAGCAAGTCCAGTTCTATGGTGATGTAGTCAATGTCAAAAGACATTTGAAAATGTAAGTCATTCCCTGTTTTAAAATATTTCTCGTGAACAAAAAAAACAGGGGTAATGTCTCCCTTTTCACTCATAAGAAGGGTATGAGGCTAAAGTAATATTTGCAACTGGTTAGAGAGTTCCTGCGAGAAATACTGTGCAGAAGTAAATATTATGAAATTACTATAGAAGTTATAGCAGCAACTAAGTACAACAGTGCAAACCACCATCATTATAACCTAAACATCACTTCTGCCCACTCAGAGTTCAAACATCAGCTAATAAATTACTTCTTACATAAGAAAGTTTGAATTTACACTTTTGAAATTTCCTAGAAACAGCTTCCATCAAAAGCCAGGCTAGAAACCATGGGATGATAATCCAAGAATTCCCCTGAAATTGTGAAACAGCATAAAACAGAACTAAAAAAGGGCTCAGAATAAAACCGCCATGACATAGAACAGAACAAACACAATGGCAAGTTGGCTTTAACTGAAGTGATTATTTAAAAACTCACCAGCTGAATTTTATTGAATGGACACAGCTCAGGTAAACAGAAGGACTGAAGCTCATTGAATGTGAATTCCACATGCAAATGCTTAAAAGGACTCAATACTCATTAAGCAAGGCAGTGTATTCCTTGAAATTTTTGAATATTTTGCATGCTACTGCTATATTTACATAAGGAAAAAAGTAGATTAGACAGTAACAAATGTATATGTTGAATTACTCGTATAGCAACCAACAACATATTTTAATTTACTTTAATGATTTTTAGTTTGATCACTCTTGAAAAATTAGAATTGCATCGTCTCCTTAACAGTAAAAGGCTTACAGGAGGACACTGCCAGCTTCTAAATTTAAATACAGTTTTTAACTAGTTTTTCTTTTCATCACAGCTCAGAACACCAGGTAACAAAATGAGAACAATACTTCCATGTAGAGACATTAACAGAAATAACTTGTTCTACCAAAATCTGAAAGGGCTAAGACAGGACTGACATCCACATGTGAGTAGCAAGTCTTGGATTAGCACCAAAGACCACTCTTCATAACATACTGGTTTAATTTGAACTTGACAATAACTTCAAGGGTCTTGAATACGAATGGAAAAAGCTGTGCAATGTTTTTGAAGACAGATGAAAAACGGAAAATCAAGATATAACTGTTTCACGATGATATGTTACTGTACTGCTGTTAAGATCTCTGCAAGACCTCCACTGATTTGTATTTCCCTTTCTCCATATAATTTAGATCACAATTACCAATACAGCACCAGTGGAACTTTTTACTATAATTAAAAAGAGAAGTTGTATGAAAATGAACTAATTATGTTGTATGGGTATGTTCACTGAAGACATTAGCCAGAACAAAATCTGCAAGTAACTTAAATATAAGGAAAACAAAACAGTTTTATTCAATCACACTTGGAAAAAGTGAAAAAGTCAATACAGTGTTGCTTGCATTATTTATTTATTTTGATGCTACATCAGAACAGGCCACAGTTTTGGAACTGCTGCTTCCAGTTCTCAACATGCCATACAGTTTTGTAATGACACGTTCCAGTTTTGTGGTGTTTTGTGAGATCTGCTTAGAGGCAGATAGAAGCCTTCTCCCAGGTTTATACTGGGGATAATATAGTATGGACAAAGATTTTGGGTTTAGATTCTTTATATAAAACCACAGTGCTGGAAGAGAGAAGAAAACATAAGCAAAGCTAACCAATAATAGAGATGAGTTCTGGGACATTCAAAACTGTTGTTTCCCCAACTGAGACCAAAAAATTACTTTCCCTATTTAGACTGAACCAACACAGAGCATTATAAAACACCAAAAAAAAAAAAAAACCCACCAAAACAAAAAAAAACACATCTGAATATTTAAATAACATTTCTTAGCTCTTTTGAGGTGTTCTGGATTAATGTATGAAAATCCATAAAGCAACTGTACCAGACAGTTTGCTATGAAGAGTAGCAAAAAACAGATCCCAACTATCAGGGGTTAATTTAATCTATTTGTTAGTTCTTTCTATATATGGCTGTTGTGCTGTTTTCTTCTTTAGTGAATTAATTAACAGCAGTAAATAATTATATCATACAGGCAACTTTATTTTTTATCTTTTAAAAAAAAAAATATACTGAGATCAGCAAGAGTACTTCCAGTTAGCTTTTCAGACCTTGAGTACCAAAATAAGTCAGCTCTCTTCCCGTCTCCTCCCATTTTAGGTATATACCAGAAAAGTCTTCAAATCCAAGTTGTTTTGTTTAAAACTACATGAAAGTTGATAGCACAATGTTTCTGCAATGTTTCTACTTGGTAATTACCAGGTGTTCCTTCAGGCATTTAGAGGAAAAATCAATATATTATTTTACCTGTCACATCAGTAGACAATGTAGACAAACAAAGCCAACAAAAACACTCATTTTAATAGTCAGTGCTATTATATGTAGAAAGTTTCCACCTACTCAAATGCAATGGAAACATTTCAGTTACCTTGAGCGCTAAAAGGCTCTTGTTAATTTCAGCACCTTCCAGCCGTGTCTGTCTGTCTGCGCTGGACGTATCTGCTCCTCTTTCATTTCCAGCCAAATCAATCAGAGAAAATTTACCATGCAATTTCCCTTTCCTTCGGAGAATAATCTGAAACACTGCATGGCTTCGAGATGAGTGTACATTTGCAGATGTCTGACCAGATGTCCTTTGAACAAAAGGAGAGAAGGGGAGGACATATGAAGATGTGAAGGACCACACATGTTAAACACACTAACCTCAGAACGCTAGTTTTTTCAGTGCAGAGTCCTGTATCTTCTCACATATGTTGACAGCGTGTCTAACATACTGATGGAGGCTAGAGATATAAGCCTAATAATTTAATGTACAACGTACAGTTATACCTCTGTTTTCATCTCTTCAAACAGAAATGGAAGATTCATAACATTTTACCATCCTCTTATAAGCAAGAATAATGAGATCTTCAAAGATTTCAGATCTTTCGTGTAAGTGAGCTTACACGTAAAACACCAATGGCATTTTTATCTGATCAGGCGGCAGTCCATGCAAAAGGCTAATTTTAAAAACAATGAAGCTGGATTTTAATGAAAAATATAAGTTTTATGCTTAACCTCCGTCACTATATATCAAGGCCTTTTAGAACCAAAGTATCTGGCAGTATTCCAGATTATAAACAATGTGAATTTAAGCCAGTAAGCTGGTTACATAAATGCATGCAGTTCCTGTCAGTCCTTAGTTCTCTCTAGGAGACAGAGAAACTCTAAACTACCTCTGTTCAAAAGGCTAGCAGATTCATTACTTGAAGCCAGCATCATTAGAAAGCCTAGTGCATATTAAAAAGCAGTCACTATGAAGAGACAGAAAAATCAAGAGATGTTCTGATTATTTAATTTACAATGAAAAACTGGTGGAAGCTATGGGAGATACCTGCAGCTGTTGCCTACATCAATAAGCTTAAGAACGTCTTCAACACATTTGACTTCCCGTTCCTGTAATCCCACCACCTGGACTTGCTGTTTACCATCTTCTAACACTCTTAATTTTGTCTTCCTGTTCAACAAGTCAAAAACCTTTGTGGGGGAGGAACAGAACAGTTAAACAGGAGTTTTAAAATACACTTGTTTCAAATCTCTTATCAAAATATGCAAAGCATCCCATACAAAAATATGACTGGAGGGAAGTGTAAAGAATTATTTGAAATAAAGCTTTCAGTAAAAAAAAGGAAAAAAAAAACTTTTAGGTAGCAAGCTCACAATCTTGTTTCTGAAAAATTACTTCCTCAGAAAGAGATCAGGTACTTACCTTACCACTGTAGATCTCGAAAAATGTTGCATATACTTGAAGTTCTAACTTCTTATAGTTTGGCTTCTTTAGCATTAAAAAGACATCTCGAGCTGTGAATATATTTCCAAATTAAAAAAAAAAAAAATCTAGCTATGTATTTTCATTTAGTAAAAACTTATTAATATATAATAGTCTATTATAGCAACTCTCATAATTTGCAAGTATAACAGATAGGGTCAGTAAACCAAGTCTAAAACACTGCAGTTTAAACTGCCAGATTACATTGGAAGACGCTGAAGGCCTCAAATGGTAAAACTCAATTAATCATCAGTTTTATTACATTTTTGAAATAATCTATATATACTTTACTGTGTAAAGACTACATATCTAGGAACTACTTTGGCCGTTACTAAAACCCCACTGTAATGAAAAACATGTAGATCCTTATATTTGTACAATAAGGAGCAGAAAATTTATTGACCTCAACTAATTTGCAAAAAGCCAACAAACAGTAAAGTCTCACCTGCAAGTGCATATATTCCTTTAGAACAATCTTGGTTCTTTCCCAAAAAGTCACCACCCATAGTCTACATTAAAAAACAACAACAAAAAAAACCCACAGATTTTTGAACATAACACAGATTGTACTGTACGTAAAAAACAGTGTATTGCTGACATACAGAAGAAATACTTACATGGGTTTTTCCACTGCCTGTTTGACCATATGCAAAACAAGTGGCCATTCCCCTTTCAAATATGGTCTCCACTAATGGTCGAGCTGTAAACCTTGANAACCTTGAATACAAAAAAACAGTATGTAAGAAACTTGAATACTTCAAGATGCCACTGCCACAGGGACAATACACATTTTAAGGCCAGAAGTGACTGAACTGGTTCTGTACTCTGAGAGGCCAAAGAACATCTCCAAATTAATTCCTGAACTAAAGAGNAGATTTTTGAACATAACACAGATTGTACTGTACGTAAAAAACAGTGTATTGCTGACATACAGAAGAAATACTTACATGGGTTTTTCCACTGCCTGTTTGACCATATGCAAAACAAGTGGCCATTCCCCTTTCAAATATGGTCTCCACTAATGGTCGAGCTGTAAACCTTGAATACAAAAAAACAGAATGTAAGAAACTTGAATACTTCAAGATGCCACTGCCA
>VXAL01001884.1:11924-46824 GCA_013399475.1 Chauna torquata
ACACTGCTCTAAGGCATTAAAATATCCTAAACAATTAAACAAAAGCAAAAAGGTGTCTCCCACTTATTCTACAACAATATTATCCTCCTCTAAACCCTGAGGAAAAAAATTCCTTGTTTTAATAATGCAACACAGCACAGCCTACTACATGGAATCTGCAGCTCCCTAAAAAAACTAGACAGCACTAGAAGATATGGAAGTAGGACAACAGAATAGATAAATACTTAGGCTTTGCCAATACAAAAAAT
Organism: Chauna torquata; assembly: GCA_013399475.1. NCBI lineage: Eukaryota > Metazoa > Chordata > Aves > Anseriformes > Anhimidae > Chauna > Chauna torquata. The sequence goes on from VXAL01001884.1 coordinate 12,173, forward strand.
CCCCTGTGTTTTTTTTCTTCTTCTTTTCTTTTTAAATAAGCTTCTAAGATTAATTTTATAAGAAAGATGGCCAAAACATTGCAATTCTTAATATCTTGAGAAAGTACATAGACTGAGAAAGGTTCAACAAAATGTATAACCAAGCTCATCAGAACAGAAAAATCCAGTCGTCCCTGAGGTATTATTTGATATGTCAAAAATATTTTCCCAAAGTATCATTTTTCTACTTTAAAGGATTAACTTCTACTTATAAAAACCATACAGTTTCTACTCCTAGCTGCTTATCATTGTTACTTCATGAAAAATCTTGAAAAGCAAAGGGTAACCTAATGGAAGGTTGCCTCTATTAAATAATGATGGTAAGAATCCCTGCAACACTCTCTCTTTCTAAACTTCTTCCAGGTGTTTCCTTTCATTCCACTTTGGAACAAACACAAGACTACTTACAAAAAGTATATAGGTAAGATCAACCCATTCAGCAGCCAAGGGTTATGCAAAATGTAACGGAATCATCATTTTTCATCAAAAATGCACCAGATGACTCCTGATCAGCCTTAGTCTTTCTTTTTTTCATTTCCTCCAAGCATCTATTTCCTTTATCCTCAAGAGGATACTTCCATATCTCTGTGTTTCTTTTAATATTTGAAATACAAATTTCAAGAAACCTATCCTCCTAAGAAGCATACTCCATTATCTCTGGTTAGCTGAGTTTGAAAAAAGTTATTTTGATTTATTAAAAAAGGGAATTAACATCGTCTATTTTAAAACAACACAACGTACGAGCATATCTAGAAAAGTTTTTATAAAGCATTATACAACTCCAAAAAGCAAAAAACAATCCAACTTTCCTTCTACTAGGACCTTTGTCTGCAATCTTGATCTTTCAGAAATACAAACTTTGGTTCTCCTGTAAATACTCAAAATGCATACCCATATAAAATAGCGTGCAGTTTTTTAACATTAAAGAAAACTTGCAACTCAGTTTTGTGGCTCAAGGACTCAAAAATACTTAAAACACAGCTTAGGCAAAATTCAAATACTAAAAAACAGTAGTAGATTTCTCCCCGACAAACTGAAAAATGTTTTCCAGTATAGAAATACATTAGTTTTAGCATACTGAAGAAAAATGGAGTAACTAGACACACTTTTTTTCTCCCCACTGTGAAAGTCCATTGTGATACCTATCTTGATCTCAATTCTGTTAGTATAGAAGATCCTGAAGCAAACTATCTTTCAAGTAATAATCAATATTGTGCCATCTGAGGGAAAAGAAAAAAGCCTGTTCTACTACATAGGCCAGAGATTTACTGTTTCAGTATGAATACAACCATCTTTCAGTATTTTCTCATATTACCATTAATTTATTATGTAACTAATAAAAATCATCTAGAAGAAACTGAATACAAAAATATGATAATGTTGTATGCCAAAAACACCTTTCACAATTAAACACTATGTTCACAAAGATAAATGAGGAATAACAGGAAGGATGCAGATTAAAGAACTGGCTGTTAAGCAGGAAGAAAACCATTGCAAGAGGCACACTAGCTAGATGGCTCTACCACAGCTCTTCTGTATTGAGAAAGAAAAGATGCCACCGGTAGACAAACATGAGAGAGAAATCTCCACAAGCATAGCTTTGGTGCAGTTTACGCTAATGAAAGTCTTTTAAACTAACAGACTAAACAGATTTGTCTTTTGCTATCCTTCTCCTCCTAATCATATCAAGTGCAAGACACAAATTTTCATTTTCAAGGCCTTTTAATATATCTTTTACTATGTATTTTCTCTTATCCACCAACAGCACATTAGCGTCCAGCATCAATCAGGATATGATGCCAACCTTCACTTCCTAACTGTTGGATTAAAAACAAGCATTAAAATATTTCTCTGTCACTACTCCTTAACATTATGGGAAGCACCATCCAAGCATAAGGAAAGTTTTCTTCATCAAATTCTATTCTAATAACAATATTCCTCACAAAAAGCTGCACAATGTTTAGACTGCATACCAAAATTATGACTTATCATGATATCTAACTTTGCCTGCTACTGTATCTAATCCATTCAGTGACTACAATGCAAACAGCTACTTCTCAACAAGCTTTCTCGCAGTGTTGTGTGCATTATTCTGTGCCAACTGTGGAAGTAAAACGAAAGAATAAATGAAAAAAATATATATCCAAATACCTTGGGGCTATGTGTGTGTCTTTGTTGCTGTTGGTTTTTAAATCAGAAAGGTAGAGCATTTCGAGCAAGATAAATTAGCTTCCATGTAGGTCTTTGTTACATCAGCTAGACTTCTTCCAATGGCTCAGGAATCTCAGCAGTATGAGAAATATAACATTGCTCTTTTTTTTTTTTTTTTGTACTTTTCCCCACCCTCTTCTGATTTGTTTCCAGAAATTAATTGTCTTATATTCAAAGTGCAAGCTACCTGGGGCTGGTGCTGCCCTTTTGTTCCAAGTTTCCTGAAGACCAAAAGCAATTACTCATGCCCAAGGTGCTGTGCACATACTAATTAATAAGAAAATAATGCCAAGGTGGATGGAGTAGCAATGAAGTTGTTCAAATATTTACTGGCTGAGAAGGCAGGCAATACACGCTGTCTGGCAAGTCTGGGCTTGGCGAAGGACTGAGAGCAGGACTGAGGTCAACAGAGGTGGAGATGACATTGCAGATGAAAAATTCATGATAAGCAGAGTTAAAACATAAATATACAGGCAAAAGAACAGAGGTAGCAATATACATATCTGGTAACAGAGAATAGGGGTCAAGTCCATCACCAAGGTAAGCCCACAGTTACTGGCACGGGAGATAAATGAGAAAAAAGATTCACTCAAAAAAGCATATACACATACCTGTAAATCATTTCATTAGGAGCCGTGTCATCAAAGGCATAATCAAACCGAAAAGTTTGGTTTTCTAGGTACCTTGTTAAATCCACCTTTTGTTTTGGCTCATGTACCATCACAACATCTTTACTAGGAATTGTTATTACATCAAGGTCTTTCATTAAAGTTTCTATAAAATAAGCGAAATATATATATTTAACTAGCAACACACCATTATTTTTTACATTTTTTTTCATTGTTTCCATTCCTATAACATCTCAGACAACACAGCTTCTCCAAGTGACAACAGCGCAATAGACTAGGGCTTCTGATACCTAGATAGTTATCTGCTAGGTAAGAGATTTCATTTTGGAAGTCTAATCATCCTATCCTACCAACTGCTAGAAATTAAAGAGAGGGGTTACAAAGCTTAATGGATAAAGAAAGATCATTAATTATAGCTTGTTATGTATTCTGTAATAACAATTTTCATGGATTTAAGTTCTTTTCCAAGGGCTTATAAACACTTTTATAGATTACTGCCATATCCTGTGAGTTTTTACAAAAATTGTACTGGAGAAACTGGACACTGCAGTCTACTACTTGGACTATCCAATGTAAAAAAAAAAAAAAAAAAAAAAAAAAACCATCCTCAGGAGAATTTTCTTGATTTTAAAACTTTGCCTTTCTATTTTCCCTAAACCCTAACGTTATAGTAATTCACAGCTTCCAAAAATGAAAATATTGCTTTCATTCTACATAGAGATTTCCATTTGTATATTCTTTCTGGAATCTAAAGTGTATGTCTTTAATACAGAATTTCTGTCCAGTAAAACCCTTTCTAAGAATTATCTTGTAAGCAGAAAGCTGAAAATGCTAATGATGCTTCCTATCACTGCGAATGAACAAAAGCCATCTAGAGGCAATTTCAATAGTGAGTTCCCAGGTTATAATTACTACACAGCACTACAATTTATGGCTAGTTGCTGTAGGAGATATGAGTCAACAAAATACAGAGAACCCAGTGATCCATGATATGCACAAAAATAAAGATCCTTTGTGTGTATAGTCAAGATCAATAATGTGTCCTGCCTGCGTTTCTATGTAAAATTGTGTAAGGCACGCAGTTCAAGATTTAGATGTGACTTTACACAATCAGAATTTTTTTCATCAGTTAAACTGATCAAACAGTACAATGGTTACCACTGCATGACATTACACAACAACGTAAGTATGCATTCAAGTCACAATATAATCAGAATTTCAACTGCTCTGCAATAAAGTTAAATGCAATTATTCTGCGGTAATCACAGAGAATAAATAAAGAACACTGGTAAAAATGGATATAATGAAGGTCAATTATTTACAGAAAAGCTTTTCAGTTAAAGTAGTCAAAAGCTGTTATTTCTTAAAGAGTCATTTGGAATGAGGTATTTACCTGCTTCCAGCTATTTGTTATGACAACCTGTATTCCTTGTTGATGAAAATTTGGAATAGTGTCTATGAAACCCACAATACATTTCTCAATTGTAAATATACCTCACTGAAATAAAATCTTATATTATCAACCTGAAGACCTACTTCCTGCAAAGCCAATCCACAAAATGATTAGTGCTGGGAATACCTGAAGACTATGATGGTAATTCTGCGTGTGTGGGAGACTGACAGAAATTTATTTGTACACTTGATTTCTATTATGTGATTTGAACACCTTACAGAATTTCAAAATACAGAACATGAAAAGGGAAAGGTAATATTTTTGACATGTTGTTATTGCAATAATAAAGGAAATGAACTTTTTTATTTTTTTTTCTTCAGGCAGTTACACACTAGTATTCTTTTGTACTCTCCAATTTTGCTCTTTCGATTCTTTCGTACTCTTCAACTTTAAAACACGGCACAAGAAATACTGCTTATGAAGTCTCAAAAATAAAATACTTGTCTTCTGAAGACTGAACCATGGAGGTATTGGATTATCTCTATGGATCCTCCTCAGCATAGCTTATTTCATTAATAACTTTTTATTAGAGCTTATTCTCAAAAATACAAAACAACTTTGCTGTCAACCTCGCTTTTAGTTAGACGCTCATCTTCCTACAAACTCTTCAGAAATATTTTCTTAACAGCTCCTAACCTCTAATACCTAAGGTACACAACTTGTACAGTTTTAAATCCCACTTCCAAATCCCAATTTATGCCTCATGACATATAATTTTTACTATAATTTCACTTTGTCCACCTTCTGTGCAGATAGAAGGCAATGTTCCTCCCAAACTGTATCAGATTTCTAAGACATATTTTATTACAGATAACCTCCAAGGCCAAAACAGAAATTGAACTGCGTGAACTGTCTGTATCAGATCTGTGTTGAATGCCCTTATTATATAGGTTGTGAAAAACAGTTTCAATTAACCATTTTTTGAGATTATGCATTCCTTTCAGATCAATAAAAGAAAAAAATATTTTTTTCAATTTAAAAGTAAAGGAAAAAAATGTAGAAGCAGCAGCAACATGAAGGGAAAAAAAACAATAACTGTATACTGACATCAGTATATGTTTTCTTTCCTATACAATTCTCCCATATCCCTCCAGAAATGCTTGCTCCAGATAATCCTCAATGCGAAGTTCTGACAGTACAAAAATAAATACATCCCATGTTGTTTCGAAGTCAGAGTGATGCTCTTTAAGTCCTTCAGCTAAACAACATATAACAAAAAGAGAAAGAAAGAACCATCTTTCAAGATGAAAATCAGCTTAAATTGGTGCTGGATTCAGATGGGTTCCAATCCAGACACACTTGTGGTTCTTTGTTCTTTGTCTCAGTCTTCACTGGCAGTCAGGCTTCCCACGTCTCTCAAGTCCCTGAACCTCTAGACAGGGGTTGGAGGAGCAAAGTCCCTCCCACTATAAGCAAAGTGTAGGCTTGAGACCACATGATGAAACTGAACAGGTACAAGTCTATGGGACCCGATGACATGCATCCCAGGGTCCCGAGGGAACTGGCTGATGCAGTTGCCAAGCCACTCTCTGTAATATATGAAAAGTCCTGGCAGTCAGGCGAAGTCCCCTGTGACTGGAAAAAGGGAAACATCACTCCCATTTTCAAAAAGGGTAGAAAAGAAGATGCAGGGAACTACAGACCGGTGAGCCTCACCTCTGTACCTGGGAAGATCATGGAGCAGATCCTCCTGGAAGCAATGTTAAGGCACATGCAAGACAAATAGGTGATCTGGGAGAGCCAGCATGGCTTCACCAAGGGCAAATTGTGCCTGACCAATCTGGTGGCCTTCTGTGATGGAGTGACTGTATCAGTCAGCAAGGGAAGACCAACTGACATCACCTACCTGGACTTCTGTAAGGCCTTTGACATGGTCCCACATGACATCCTGATCTCTAAATTGGAGAGATGTGGGTTTGAAGGGTGGACAAGGAACTGGCTGGATGGTCGTGGCCAGAGAGATGTGGTCAGTGGCTCAACATCCGCATGGAGGCCAGTGACGAGTGGTGTCTCTCAGGGGTCTGTCTTGGGATCGGTGCTGTTTAATGTCTTTAAGAATGACACAGAGAGCAGGATTGAGTGCGCCCTCAGCAAGTTTGCAGATGACACCAAGCTGAGTGGTGCAGTTGACATGATAGAAGGAAGGGATGCCATCTAAAGGGACCTCGACAGGCTTGAGAGGTGGGCCCATGTGAACCTAATGAGGTTCAGCAAATCGAAGGGCAAGGTGCTGCACCTTGGTCAGGGCAATCAATCCCAGACATGGGTACAGACGGGGAGAAAAACTCATGGACAGCAGCCTTGCAAAGAAGGACTTGGGGGTTCTGGTGGACGAGAAGCTCGACATGAGCCAGCAGTGTGTGCTCACAGCCCAGAAGGCCAGCAGCATCCTGGGCTGCATCAACAGAGACGTGGCCAGCAGGTCAAGGGAGGTGATTGTCCATCTCTGCTCTGCCCTCGTGAGGCCCCACTTGGTGTCCTGCATCCAGGTCTGGGGCCCCCAGCACAAGAAAGGCGTGGACCTGTTTTAGCGGGTCCAGAGGAGGACCACGAAGATGATCAGAGGGCTGGAGCACCTCTCCTATGAAGAAAAGCTGAGAGAGCTGAGGTTGTTCAGCCTGGAGAAGAGAAGGCTCCAGGGAGACCTCATTGTGGCCACTCAGTATTTGAAATAGACTCTTTATGCAGGCAGATAGTGATAGGAAAAGGGGGAACAGTTTTAAACTAAAAAAGGAGAGATTTAGATTGGATGTTAGGAGGAAATTCTTCACTCAGAGGGTGGTGAGGCACTGGAACAGGTTGCCCAGGAAAGTTGTGGACGTCCCATCCCTGGAGGTGGTCAAGGCCAGGTTGGATGGGGCTCTGCACAACCTGATCTAGAGGGTGGCATCCCTGCCCATGGCAGGGGGTTGGAACTACATGATCTTTAAGGTCGCTTCCAACTCAAGCCATTCTAAGATGATTCTATGATTCTTAATTTCACACTGACAGTGAAGAACATCATGGGAAGACTGGCATTTAACTGGGGTTGAAAATCTAAACAATTTTGGGAATATGGACTCCAGCCTAATGAGCAGGCAGTAAGGAGTAAGTTGTAATACTACTCGTACATAAAAAGATGTCACTAGGGAGTGACTCCAGTACCATAAAAACTGGTGTTTAGTGCCATTTCATACGCCCTAGGATATCTTGCCCAGCCCTGAGCTGCAATTACGGGAGATGTGAGTTTCCAGTTTGCCTGTAATCCACTAGCCCTGTAAGGATGTCTTGGATATTCCTGGGTACCTAACGTGTCATTGGACACCAATGTTTAGGTACCACCTGAATTGTTCCCTAAACATCTTAACCAAGTGTGCTTGAAAGTCCAAAAAAATACATGTATAAAAAAAAGTGTAGAAAAGCTTTCATTGGGTAGCTCACTGATTAGGATATTACTTTAAGGACAGTTTAAAACAACGGTGATCCTAACACAATTGTAAGAATACTCAGAAATTACAGCAGAATTAACTTCCAAAGCAATTAAATACACCCTAGATAACCTTGGAAAAAAAACTGCAGTCTCTGTGTCTCTACTCTCAATCCATACAACAGTGACAGTTATGCTACTTTTCTCCCCAACTTTATCCAGGTTATGATAAATCTATGAATTGTGTGGGTTCCTCACATATATTGTCTAGTATACTGGAGTTCACCTTTGATCATCATTTCTAGATATCTTCAGTATGGATAGCATTACTATCAGTAGCAGCTTTTCAGAGAAAGAATTCTGCAAAATCTTAAATGGTCATACCTTTTTTATTGAGTGGTCGTTTTCGTACACAAACACATATCCTGTGCTCATCAATCTACAAAGCAAAGAATCTTTCAGTGAACTACACCTCAGTTCCAGTTATTGGATATTTTACTTCTATTTTTGAATTAACTAATCAATCATTTAAATTAAGAGAAACTTCCAAGACAGTGAGTCATCTGAACATGCAAAAGCCCATTGTGTCTGCACAATAACCGAGAAATTGAAAGGGAGAACCATACATTAGGAATAATAAAACTCCCTGCAGATAGTGATTAGATCCTATAGAGTACCAGATACATACTGCAACACAGCAAGCAAATCCAGCTGTAACAGGGTGGATATGCTATTGACAGAAATTGTCACAATCTCTGATTTTCACAGAGATCTGGAAAAGTCATTTAAGGATTCTGATCCCCTGACTTCTCTGCAAATCAAAGGACCTCAACACCTTGAAAAATCAAACATTCATCTTTATATTCAACGTTATTCAGAGAAGCCTAAGGCTTTTGTGTGCACATCCCTTAGCATCCTAGGAAAATCTAGAAAAAATAAACCCATGCTATAGAGAATACTAATTATCTTAAGCTACATATTTTTCATGTTTACAGACAGAAGTATATTCATACATTGGAAAAAATTAAAAACATAGAAAAAATACAGAAAGATACAAAATTTCCATGTTGCCTGGGGTACTTACAGGATCTGCAGTTGTCAGCGGTCTATAATCCAAACTTCCCCTGAAATCTCTTATCATACACATTATTTCATAATTTGGGTTTGTAGCATCAACATCCTAAGGAAGTAAGCAACAGAATCTTACATTTTTTTCCTGAAATGGACTAATTTCAATACCTTCTGAAATTACTTATAAAGAAAAATACATATTAACTGATGTTCTGATGTAGCTAACTTACTGATCATAAAGAAAAACAATGATATGACTTCTATACAATATTTTTGGTTGTTACATAATAGAAAATACTTTTAATTGAGGATTCAGTATGTCTCCTCAATGAAGAGAAATGACTCTCACTTTTTGTTAGAATCTTCACATTAAAGAAACACTACCAAACAACTGCACGATAACAGAGAGGATGTACAGTCAATGCTTCTTGATCTGAGATAAGGCTGTCCAACAAACAAATGGATAGACTACTATACAGGTACAAAACATGCTGCAGAGGACAGTGCAGTTACCCTAGTTGCTCTAAATGGATCTGAGCTGACTAAAGGAGGTTGATTTTACTACTGGTCCTGAGTTAACTCCTATAGTGACTTGGATGCATTGGAAACTCTTCCAACACTCCAAGATGCCCTCAGAAGTAGAAGCAATCCCAATGATACACAACATTCTACATCTGGGCTCACAAGCCCTCCTTTCCCTAAAACTGGAACCATAAGTACCATAGCAAAAGGCCATGCAAGAGCTCATGCACGGAGCCCCCCTAAGCCTTGCTAAGCCTGAACTACTGAGCTGGGCAGGCTGCAGAATTGCTCAGGTATCTTTCCTGTCAATTTTTATACAGTTTTGGGACATCCTGATGCTGTACACAGCCAGCCCTGGTCCTCAGACCTTGCTGAGCTTTGCATGGCTCCCCACAAATGAGCTAAAACAACTTCTGGACCACACCTGATGTGGAGGAAGCATGGGCACTTTCAGAAAGCACTGCATTGGGTTCAACAAACTGAAATAGCGCCAGCAGATGTCTGTGGGTCTGTGACAAGGATGATCCCCACCTCAAATAAAACTGTGTCCTGGTAACCAGAAGTGGACTATACCTTTACATTGTTCACCATCACTGCTGTGAACTTAAAACTACTTACTTATAAGTCATAGAATCATAGAATCACAGAATGGTTTGGGTTAGGAGGGACCTTAAAGATCATCTAGTTCTAACCCCCCTGCCATGGGCAGGGACACCTTTCACTAGACCAGCTTGCTCAAAGCCCCATCCAACCTGGCCTCAAACACTTCCAGGGATGGGGCATCTACAACTTCTCCGGGCAACCTGTTCCAGTGCCTCAACACCCTCATAGTAAAGAATTTCTTCCTTATATCTAATCTAAATCTACCCTCTTTCAATTTAAAGCCAGTACCCCTTGTCCTGTCACTACACTCCCTGATAAAGAGCCTCTCTCCAGCATTCTTGTAGGCCCCCTTTATGTACTGGAAGGCCGCTATAAGGTCTCCCCCAGAGCCTTCTCTTCTCCAGGCTGAAGAACCCCAACTCTCTCAGCCTGCCTTCAGAGCAGAGGTGCTCCAGTTCTCTGATCATCCTTGTGGCCCTCCTTTGGACTTGCTCTAATAGGCCCATGCCCTTCTTATGCTGGGGGCCCCAGAGCTGAATGCGGTACTCCAGGCGGGGTCTCACAAATGTGCAGAAGAGGGGGATGATCACCTCCCTCAAGCTGCTGTCATGCTTCTTTTGATGCAGCCCAGGATACAGCTGGCTTTCTGGGCTGTGAGCGCATGTTGCTGGTTCACGCTGAATTTCTCATCAACCAGCATCCCCAAGTCTTTCTCCTCAGAGCTGCTCTCAATCCATTCTCTGCCCAGCCTGTATTTGTGCTTGGGATTGCCCTGACCCAGGTGCAGGACCTTGCACTTGGCCTTGTTAAACTGCATGAGGTTCGCGTGGGCCCACTTCTCAAGCCTGTCAAGGTCCTTCTGGATGGCATCCCTTCCCTCCAGCATGTCAACCTCACCACACAGCTTGGTGTGGTCTGTAAACTTGCCGAGGGTGTTCTTGATCCCACTGTCCGTGTCACCGACAAAGATGCCAGTCCCAATACCAACCCCTGAGGAACGGCACTCGTCACTGGTCTCCGCCTGGACATCAAGCCGTTGACTGTAACTCTTTGAGTGCGACCATCCAGCCAATTCTTTAGCCACAGAGTGGTGCATCCACGAAATCCACGTCTCTCCAGTTTGGAGACAGGGAGGTCATGCGGGACAGTGTCAGATGCTTTGCACAGGTCTAGGTAGGTGACATCAGTTGCTCTTCCCCTAGCCACCAATGCTGTAACCCCATCGTAGAAGGCCACCAAATTTGTCAGGAACGATTTGCCTATAGTGAAGCCGTGGTGGCTGTCACCTCCTTATTTCCCAGGTGCCTTAGCATAGATACCAGGAGGATCTGCTCCATGATCTTGCTGGGCACAGAGGTGAGACTGACTGACTGTAGTTCCCTGGGTCTTCCTTTTTTCCCTTTTTAAAAATGGGAGTTCTGTTTCCCCTTTTCCAGTCAGCGGGAACTTCACCGGACTGCCATGACTTCTCAAATACGGTGGATAGTGGCTTAGCAACTTCATCTGCCAGTTCCCTCAGGACCCTTGGATGCATCTCATCAGGTCCAATGGACTTGTGCACCTTCAGGTTCCTTAGATGGTCTCGAACCTGATCCTCTACTACATTGGGCGGTTCTTCATTCTCCCAGTACCTGTCTTTGCCTTCTGGGACCTGGGCTGTGTTGCTAGAGCACTTGCTGGTGAAGACTGAGGCAAAAAAGTTGTTGAGTACCTCACCCTTCTCCATATCCCAGGTGACCAACTCTCCTGTTCCCTTCCAGAAAGGAAGGCCCACAATTCCCCTGCTCTTCCTTTTACCACCAACATACCTATAGATGCTTTTCTTGTTGCCCTTATCACCCCGGCCAAATTTAATCCTAACAGGGCTTTAGCTTTCCTAACCTGACCTCTGGATGCTTGGACAATTTCTCTGTATTTCTTCCTGTCGATATAAAAAGTATTACTGCTGAAAAGTTTTGTTCTAAAATTCAGAAAGGGGTGTTGCTTATTACAGGAAAACTATCTGCCTAATGTTATTCTAACTCTTTTTAAAGGTCTTGCCCACTAAAAGACAGTGGTTGCCTAATCATTGCTGCATTTCACAACAGAATGCACAAAGGACCAGAAAGCATGGATACAGAAAGGTCATCAAGACAACCAGAACTTTCTCATACAGAAGTTTAAGACTTAGGTGCAAAGGGAGTCTTCCCAGAAGTGATAAAAAGAAAATTTTAGGTGTAGTACCATGTAGAAGAATTTTAAAGATATAAAACAAAAATTATTTGTTCCCCACACATAAAGACATAGTAATGTTTTGCATTTGCTTAAGTGGATTAAAATTAGAGAACATGATTTCCAACACGGGTCATTTTAGGTCAGCTTAGAAACATCGTTAAAGCATGAAGTAAACTGTCTGAACAGTACTCAGTGGTAGTACTTCTCATGTCAGTAACAGATTGGTAGCACCTCTTTGGAGAGGCTAACCCATATGCATAAGCCTGCCAGTTACGCTACTAGTTTTGCTAAAGCTTTTACATTACTGTGACAGAAAGTCATTTAATATTAAGAGATTTTTCTCACAGGATTAGCAACTTCATTTCTTTCACACAAGTTTCTAATAACTTACTGCCAAGCTGCCTGCACAATACAAAGCTAAATTATAAATTCACAGTCAGGTTAAAGAAGAAAAAAAAAATCACTGTTCAAACTTAAGCCTCAAATACACGTCCTACAAAGCATCAAAGATCATAAAGAGCAATTTATCATAATGTTGAAATATCTCCTGTAGAATAAAAGCCCCACCTAAAAGCCAAAGCTTTGATTATTTTTACCAATATATTTTCCCTGAGAAATAGCTATCATCAACACTTGATTTTGAAATAACACATGGAAAGATAAGCAATTGTATGCAATTATTTGTGTAAGAAGAAAAAGAGAGGGAAAACTGTCCAAAATAGTAGCTATGACAGCAATGTAACCATGTACCAAAAAGATTTGTCAAACTTTTATGCAAGATGAAAACATTCGATTTTAAGATTATCACAGTTCATAAAAATTATTGAAGAATGAAAATAAAGCACCATCTAAGCTAAAAATACTAACCTGAGCTCTTTTTTCTCTAAGTTCCTGCTGTTGTAACCTTCTTTTTTCACGTTTCTCTTGCAATTTTTCAACCTCTTTTACACAATTAGATTTTCTACGTGCTTAGAGAAAGATACAATTTAAAATATTTTCAGTGTGTTGCATGGATTTAGTATTTACACCACATTTCAGTTATACTAACTACCAAATAATTACAATGCGTTTACTTATATCAACTATCTTCTCAAGCAAATCAGAGTTAGTACAAAATAATTATACCAATTTAATTTCTAAAATTTATAGAATAAATGAATTAGAAAAAAATCATGGGAATGGGACAACAAATACACAACCAAAAATATAAGGACAATGACCCTTGAGAAAACATTTGGAGAGATACATGTGATCTCTTGGTTTGAACTGAAAGCAAACCCAGGCAAATAGAAAAAGAAAAAAAGAAAAAGAAAAAAAGAAAAAGAAAAAAGAAAAAGAAAAAGAAAAAGAAAAAGAAAAAGAAAAAGAAAAAGAAAAAGAAAAAGAAAAAGAAAAAGAAAAAGAAAAAGAAAAAGAAAAAGAAAAAGGAAAAAGGAAAAAAAGAAAAAAGAAAAAGAAAAAAGAAAAAAGAAAAAAGAAAAAGAAAAAAAGAAAAAAAGAAAAATTCATGGCTAAAAAAAGATAAAGGAAAAATACATTCCAAATACTAGCATAACTATGTCAAAACTGAACATTTGTGTAACCACAGCGCTCTGAAAAAGCTTTGTAAGGAAGCCTACAGACAACTGCATATATAGACCATTTGTCATTTATAGACAACAACATAATCCAAGAGAATGTACATGTAATGCCCAGAATGAAAGAATCCTTGATACACCGTTTACATACAAGGGGGTCCAAATTCCTTTTTTGCAGCTTGAACTGGAGATATATCTAAAACACTACCATTCTGTTGCGAGGAGGAAGACTGCTCGGGAAGCTGAGTAGGCCGTGCGCGTGCAGAACCAACCACTGCAGAAGAAAAGTACAAAGCTGATCTAGATTTGCAAGAATAACATTTCTACCCAATTCAGAAATATTTCAGTATGACAAGATAAAACAAGGCCCCTTTTGAGACACAACAATGTAGTGGGGGTGGAGGGGAGTCATATATATGGAAAGTCTATTTTTAAAGACATTCAGTATGCAGCCTTTTTTATCCTAATGTTACACACCAGCACAACATAATTATGAAGTACCAATGCTGCCCATGCATGTTTTAAAATACTTTACTACAGAATTAGTACAACTTAATACAATTAGTACAATGTACTTGCAGATACTCAGTCCTTCAGTGCTGCAATTTCATTTACACTGTGATTATACCAAAAACCCAGCAAGAAAATGGCCCTGCTGTTTCACATTCTCTAGAAATTATAAAATGGTCCCACCCCATTGAACCTGCAATATCTGGAGGAGTAGAGGGATACAAATAAAAAGCAGCCAAGTGCAGATCAATCTACAAGTGGAAGTAACAAACCTTTTTGAGACCATATCAAAAGTCATATCAATGCAACCAACATGTCTACCTAAATTTATGCATTGATTCCATATGTGATAGGGATGCCAATTTCTAAAGACGCAGAGTGATATCTGTTCCCAGTGAATGCAGTGGGAGTAGTGAGCATGCAAGCCTCTCTGGTAGAGTTGAATATTTTAAGTTGTTTTTCAAAGAGTTGTTTCAAGCTCTTCTACTTCAGTTGGACATTTTCCTGTACATGCTACTAACAATCTCTGTCAGAAAAGTATGAAAGTGAACAGCTTCGATTAATAGCTTAGAGAAGACATTCCAACAGTGTACAACTATGGAAATGGGTATCAGAAAGGATAGACAAGACAGATTTCCAGATCATTTCCAAATATGATAGGAGATCTACTTTACAGCATGAATTAACTCCACTAAACAAGACAGTTTGCCAGGAAAAGCTTAATTACAAGACCAATTACAAAGAACTAATCCCTTGGTAGACTGTGAATAATAAGACTCATAGTACTTACTAAAATGCAAGTTACAGGGTTATTTCATACCAAACAGACGGTTTACTACAAATTACAATGTGTACAGATGTGAGGAGAGCCCGTCAACAAGATGTCTCAAATTTAGACCATATTAGCTTGAAAAAAAAATTAAAAAATTATTCCCTCAAGAGATTTCTAATTTGTTTAGTATCCCTGAGCCAAATAGCAGAAGGGAGAAAGCGGTCCCAATTATCAACCAGAAGAGAGTCTGAATACTTGCAAAGATATGCAAGCCCACTTGTTTTTCAAGGTTAAACAGATAAAATGGAATATAGTTGAAACAATGACACTAGATTAATGTTTGGAAGAATCATTGCCACAATCTGTAAAAGTTAGTTATGTTCAACGCAGGTGAAAAAATGAAAACAATAAGTAATTACAGTTCCTTTTCATATTACAGATGCATTACATCTGCAGTCATCTAATATTTTCTTTATTTCACCTATTCTCCTGTGATATTTGTATGTTTTTAATAGATTTTTCGTTATTAATTGTAAAGAAATAACCTGTAGGTTTTAAGTACTCTTTGAATGAATGTTTACCCACAGACTGTTAGAATATAAAGCCAAAAAATGGGAGTGTAAGAATTTTAAGTACACTACCTATAGTACACTGAAACCTCTATTAACCTGAAGCAAACTGAGGATGTTTTAATCTGTAGAAGTCCACACATTAATGTAGCATAATTAATTAACTTCAAGTTTTTGCACCTTCAGTTCATTCAGCTTAACTCTCCTACTGTTATATTGCTTAAACTTGGACATCAGTATTATTCATACAGTATCCATTCCTAAATACACATAGGAGTAATTCTAGGAACGATGTATCATGTCTTCTACAGGTCACGTGTACATAACTGAATTAGAAATGTAGAACTATTAAAGAATTTTAGATGAGCAGGAAGTTAAAATGTTCCCATATTTTTTGCTTCCTTGAAATGGATAGATATAACATTTACCTCTATTATCTCTGGCAGAGGTGTCATTCTTAATAGATGCCACAGTTCGTCGACTCTGTACAAAGACAGAAATCTCTGTTATTTGATCATCTTGCTATTGAAAACGTAAACTGCAGCCTCACCTCTGTTTCTAATATGACATCAGCAATACAGAAAGGCGATTATTACAAATCCCTCCCTGAAGAGCTTAGGGTGAAGACTGCTTGAACTACACGTACTGTTTCAAAACAATCCCTTTTTCTGTATTTTTCCTTCAGCTACACCTAGTTATATAAAATTAGTCCCCAACTCCCTCCCTGCCAAACCTGTTCTTAAAAAATTTTTAGAAACCCCCATTCACCGCAGGAAAAAAAGGAACACATTTAAGAAGTAACTCCACAGACAAAAGCAAGACTTGAAAATTCAAGCATAACAGTATGTATAGAAGTCCCGTAAGTTTAGTATGAACACTTTGCATAGCTATTACCAACCTTCACAATTTTGTTTACTTTGGCTGATGAAGTAGGCGGTGGTGGTGTTTCTGGACTAGGTTCAATATCTTCATCAGGTGCAAGATCTGGATTAAGTGAAAATATGCTCTCCAAGTCTATCTGTTTAAAAGAATAGAAAACACATGCATGAGTCTAAGAACAAATTCAACCTCTCCATTTCTGCTATGTTTGAGAATACACAATAAATATATTTAGTGTTTTTACTCCACAACTGGTTGACTCTATAACCTGAATTATCTCATTGTGTTCGCTAAAAACATCTTAAACATTAGTTATTGTCTTAGTTGAAACAGACACCCTTCAGAAAATAGAAGAATTACAACTAAGCAACAGATACTTGTAATTCTGTAGTGATTAAATCAAAACAGAAGTAGCTAGTATTACTGCAGAAAATTGACAATTACTGCAGATAATGAAAAACATTCTATAGCATAAAAAGAAAGAGATCTCAGTTATTTGAAATTTTCCAGACAGTGCAAAAGAAACAGACAAATTACAACGAATGAAAAAATAAAAGTGGATTTGAATCCATATTAAAATATATTATCCTGTTTTTTCTTCTAAGAGTTCCTCCTTCGAAATGCCAGTAGCAGGGGAGGAAGGGAACGATCTAAAAACGAGCAAGCTTCAGATCTATTGTAACTTAGCTTCCTACAGATCTTAAATAGCTTTGGCTCCTAGACTGCTGTTTCCCTTGGCTGGACCTTTCATAGACCTCACTAGTGTATGGATTCCTTACATCCAGAGAGATGAGCTCAGCTGATGAGATCACCAGGGCTTTCTCTCTTTTCTTTTTTTTTTTTGCTTTTTTCTGTGTTTTCATAAAACTGGTGAGGTGTAATTATTTCTGAGTTGCTTCTCCAAATCTCAGCTTGAACAGGCTAAGTTGGTCGAACACTTCCAGGAAGAAAGGATAGCAAAGTATAACTGAGACACACAGAGCCACGGTTTCTTAAAGCAAGGGTGGAAAATTATTGCCAAAAATAAATAAGTAAATAAACAAACTAGCAGTTCAATTCCTCAATAAAATAAACACAAAAGAACTTCTAATCCAGCTCTCTAACTAGTTTCCTGTCTGAACTGCAAGTCATTCTCCCTCTCAAAAATTTGATTTTTCTACTTGTAAAAAGTGGATAAAAAGGCCAGCCTTTGTAATCTGGTTCAAAATCAATAGATGAAAAGCACTATTTAAAAGCTACGTCACAGAGCTCAGGAAGTGAAATTTAATACAACAGAAGACAATGTTTTCCCAACAGCTCCCATTCAGAACAGTCTGTAACCAAAGAACCATTACGTAAATTAAGATTTACATTTTCTCTTTGTTTCCAGTGCAAATTTCAAAGCAGCATTCATGTAAGCTACACATTTTTTAAAAACAGAAAGGTTCTAAAATAGTTAAGTTTACCTCTTTGCCTTTAGTATCTCCATTTTCAATCCATTCAACAGTTACACTTTCATTATCTTCATTTAGTGATGTTACCATAGCTTGGTGAATTCGGCCTAGAAAGGAAACACAAATGATCAATGATTAAAAGCTAAAAAAAAAAAAAAAACCAGAAGCTATCTGAATCCATGTATGCAGACAGAGGCAGGAAGAACACGGTTAAAAATAAAGGGGAATAAATAAAAGATGATTCCTGGCCACATACTGTAAGCTGGCTTAGATGTGATCCACTAGCAGAGGCTCTAATGGGACAGCGCCCAAGTGAAAAAATCCAAGAAACATAAAACTGAGTGCTAAGTAAGCAAAATACCACATGCAAGCCACACCATTTAAATCTTTTTTTCTGTGAGAAGTTCTGATAACATTTCCAACACTACAATTCTCCCAAGGGTGGGAAAGTTTACTGTGTTGCGCTCCACAAAGGCTTTTTTGTCTCCTCTCCAGGCTGATACAACATTAAACATCCTGACATAGGAGTAAAGCACCCTGAAACAGTATTCTGATATCCATTCCTTATGGACATTAGATCAGCTGGTAATTCAGCACAAACTAAATTGCCTGTAACAGTAACACAAATCCTCATTTTACAAACAAATGCTAAGGTGCCATTCTTATGACTTATCAAGTGAAAGATCTCAAGCAGGCAAGCCCCCATAAAGAAGAATAAAACCAGTAAACTTCCAGCAGGAATACAGATTTTCCTTCTTAAATGCATAGGGTATTGCATTTTTTTTAATATCCTCTGTCACACTTTATTGTATTTCCTAGGTACAGTAGCAAGGAGTGTTCAGAAGAGCACAGCGGCCATGCATTGACAGAAAAGTATTAAGATCCAAGCGTCACATTGATTTCACATCCATGCTTTGCCCTAAGAACATCAAGATACGGGCTTTCTAAAGAATACAAGTACAATGCAACTGAGGGAAACATAGATGATACTGTAAGAAATTAATCCTAAAAAATGTTACTCTTCAGGAGGGAAAAAAAAAGGGGGAGTGGCAGCGGGGATTTAAAGCTCTTAAAGCTTTACACACACAACAAGATATATCTTCAACCTGCCATGAAATCCCTCAACACCACACAATTTTAAGTTGTTTATGGCTTACAGCCCATGCACCCCCATACCTGGTGAAGACTGCAGATGTCCTCACCAGGTCACCTTCAGCCTGGTGGGGCTCACTTGGTTGCAGCCTGTACACCTACTCAGCTTCCCAGTCAAGTATTCGAGACCTGGCAATCCTCATATCAACAGCTCACCAATGCTGCCAACCTTCTCCCAGAGCACCAACTTACATACATCCACTCTTCCAAAATCCTACCTGCCTGTCACACCCAAATGATGGTTTCAGTGACCTCAGTCTGTATCCAAACATGAATCAACCTCCACATCCCCAAGAACCACGTGCCATTCCCAAAACATGAGCTGACCATCCTGGGACACAGTTCATGCATAAGTTCCTTCCAGCAGACATGTGTTTAGCTAAGTAAGTATTTTGGTCCTTATCTACCTGTCATTGCCTAGATGTCCTCCACCTTGCCTCTTCTGGAGCAACGGACTCATGGCTTGGACATTGTACAGTTTGTTGGGTAAAGAACTGGCCGGATGGCCAGCCTGAAAGACTCATAGTCAATACACTTCAATACAGCTGGCAGCTGGTCACCACTCGCATTCCTCAGGGCTCAGTACTGGGGCCGGTTTTGTTTAATATTTTTACTGACAATCTTGGCGAGGGGATCAAGCACACCCTCAGTAAGTTTGCAGATGACACCAAGTTGGGCGGGAGTGTTGATCTGTTCGAGGGCAGGAAGGCTCTGCAGAGGGATCTCGATAGGCTAGATCGATGGGCTGCATCCAATTGTACGGCATTCAATGAGGCTGAATGCCGGGTCCTCCACTTGGGTCATAACCACCCCATGCAGCAGTACAGCCGTGGGGAAGAGTGGCTGGAAAGCTGCCCAGCAGAAAAGGATCTGGGGGTGTTGCTCGACAGCCGGCTGAACATGAGCAGTGTGCCCGGCCGGCCAAGAAGACCAATGGCATCCTGGCCTGTCTCAGAAACACTGTGGCCAGCAGCACGAGGGAAGTGATTGTCCCTCTGTACCTGGCCTTGGTGAGACAGACTGCAGCTTGAGTTCTCTGTTCACTTTTGGGCCCCTCGCTACCACAAGGATATTGAGCTGCTGCAACACAGTCAGGGAAGAGCAAAGAAGCTGGTGGAGGGCTCAGATAGCAAGACTCATGAGGAGCGGCTGAGGGAAGTGGGGCTGTCTCGTATGGTGAAAAGGAGGCTGAGGGGAGACCTCATTGCTCTCTACAACTATCTGAAAGGAGGTGGTAGCGAGGTGGGTGTCAGTCACTTTTCTCAGCTGACAAGTGATAGGATGCGAGGCAACAGTCTCGAGGTGCTCTAGGGCAGGTTTAGATTGCATGGCAAGAAGAACTTCATCACAGAAATGCTGGTTAGGCATTGCAATGGGCTGCCCAGGGAAGTGGCACAGTCACCATCCCTGGAGGTATTTAAGAGACAAGTGGATGTGGCACTAAGGGACATGGTTTAGTGACGGGACTGAACTGGTCAGGCTGATAGTTGGACTTGATGATTTCAAAGGTCTTTTCCAACCTAGATGATTCTATGATTCTATGATTCGTTTCTGCTTTCCTAAAATTCCCAATCCCCAAATGCACCCAAGTTTTCTCCTCCACTTATTGTTTCAAACTTCTGTTTTAGCCATTTCAGTCATAATTTGGTAGTTTTCCAAAGTTAATGCTTTTATATACTCCAAGCTTCTTAGTGCCTGCTGAGAGACAGAAAGGAAGAAAAATCTTAACTGGTACCACGAATTATCTCACCTAACAGCACCAGTAACAGATGTATATTTTTGGCATTTCTTTTGTTGTAAAGGCTGCCTAATCATTCACACCGAGTTAAACCTCAGGAAAAAGAGAGGCTGCAATCGTCAGGGAAGGTACCAGCAAACCTGTGCAATCTAATGTAGCATTCGGAGGGGCAGACTGACTAAAACTCAGACAAAATCAAAGCAAATGCAGGGACTCACGCAGCAGCTGGCGCCCCAGGCAGCAGTGCTTTCACATCTGCAGTACTTACTCACAGTGAACATTACATTACACAACGATTTCCAACCTCCGCACTTGTCCTTGCCCCAAGCATAAGCATAAGATTCAATTCTCCGCTAAAAAGGCTGAGTAGTATTTTACTTTTTTTAAAAAAAGTTTCCCCTTTTCTTCAGTTCCTTTCCTCTAGCATTTGCTAGTTTTTATTTCTCTGAGCCATATTTTTTCCTGAATAAACACTGCCACTTGTGCTTCTTCAGCAGTGCTCTCTTGCACGCTTCAGCACCCCACGCACCACTGACGGCAAGGTCTGGATCCTCACTTCTTCTGGTACCCACATAAGTGTTGGTGCTGAGCTGCTCATGGACAGCAAGTAAATGCTAACACAAACACTGCCACTGTTAACACTGTGCGCATTCCACACAACACCTAACGTGCATGAAGAGCACAGTTGTCACCTTCCTCTGTGCGCATCAGCCTGGATTTGCAAAAATCAAGGAGATGCAGGGGCGGGAACCACAGCCATGCCCTCCTCGCCACACACAGACCTTCCCCCTTTCCTCCACACCCAAACATTCTGCAAGCACACCCTGCCCTCCGGCCCATGCTTTAATTCAGCTGGTGACTGTGCTGAAAGCAGACACACTCAGCATGGTGTTCTTGCACTTCACTTCTCTGAAAATGCTCTTTGGATGAGCGTTTCTGTGCAAGTTTTCTTTGTGCGAGGTCCTCAGTACATCTCTCTGTTAATTTTTCTGCTGGTAATAACCTCTAGTGACTTAATTTTGTGCAAGAACACTCCATTGTAGAACCGTTTTAATTAGTTCCCTGATTTGTTAGCAAAGTAGGAATAGAGCCCACTTTTTTCCTGTAGCAGTGCCGTTTCTGCCATTGCTACAAACAGCATGCTGGGACTTCAAGGACACAAAAACTTTTCATCACTGTGGTAACTGGCAGACCAATCAAGCCTACACTGATGTAATTTTCTGCTACTGTTTTAAGGCTTGGCCCAGCTATCAATCTGGAATCCAAGGAAAACTGACATATGAAAAATGTAACTTTAGAGAAACATATTCTATGAAATATTGTAATAATCTTTAACATGTCACCAGATTTTACAAATTTTGAAGAAAACCACTGTTCACAGCTGAAACCTGTGACACTATAGTAGTCACAAAGCCACTGTAAGTCATACTACCTGTTTCTCTGTTTTAAAATTTTTGACACAGAATAAATAATAATTTTTAAAAGGTTTAATCTTTGCCATAACAAGTGAAAGGAGATCAAAGCAGGCTGGTGAATGAATAGAAAATACTGAATCCTCTCATAAACACAGTAAGCCAGCATGCCATAACAAAAGAATCACAGTAAGGCTCCTATCTCCATGCCAGACTTCATCTGCTCCCTGGCCAAGAAAGTCAGGATTGAATTAAAAATATATTAACAAAAACAAAAGTTATGCCCAACTTCCAAATATTCTCAGCTTAAATAGTAAAATGTATATGCTATGTTTAAACTGGCAATGTACCCACACAATTTGTTCCTCAAAATTCTTAATATGTTAGTACAAGTTTACATGTTGTTTAACTGCCAGAAAGCACATTTACATCTTTACAATTGCCTCTTGCTCTCTGCAAACAGTATTCCATTATATTTTTCTAGTACACAGCTGAATACAGCAGCTGTGAAACTCAGGAATGCCAGCAACCAATTAGGCTGGCATAAACCTCGTCTAGCATATAAAGCAAGACCAAGCTGCAAATGCTAAAAGCTGAAGAGCCAAATCAATCTGCAGGGTGGCTAAAGGCAAGGCCTTCATTTCTGGTGTACTTTCTAGAGCTACTATGAAAATCTGAAACACAAACATGTTCATGTAAACATGAATGTCTGTAAAACTAAAAAGAGCAAGTGATTACAGAAAGACTATCTTCACACACATCTCAAAAACAAAAGAAGAAAGTATAGCCATAGAGGTAATGCGCTGATTCTTCACTTGATTTCCAACTCCTCTCCTCATGTCATTAGAATCCACACCACAGGCAAAACCTTTTTCTTCTGGGAAGTAGTTACATTGCTGTAGAACTCAAAACTACTTGAGAAGTTATTTGAAAGGGTATTATTTGTGTAAATGAGTTCTGCCGGACAGTGTGTGGCATCTGGTTTATCTTCTACAAACTAGAGCATGCAGAAAGCAACGCTACAAGTACAAGAGTAAGACAACGCAAATGTATATGAAGCCACCTTATATACACATACGTTATGATACTCTCACTTTTACCAATACAAGTGAAGAGCATCAACTCTACATTCCCTCTTTCTCTGGTCATCTTATGAAAGTTTGAAAAACAGAAGAAGTAAAGCAAACAAGCATAATATCTGCAGAAATATCAGACAAAATGCCTGTACTGTAAGAGCTACCGATGCAGAAAAAAGGTTTAGGAAGAACCAGCAAAAGCAAATAAGCGGGGTAAATCAAACATTTTAACCAATCCTCACCCTAGGCAGCAATACCAGCTGGCAGCAAATCCCAAGCTGTTCTTAGATCCGTACCTCTGAGCAAACTCAACATCTTCTATCTGCAAAACATCTTGAAACTCCCACAACTCTGAAGCAGTGATCAATTACAATACTAAATCCATAGCTTTTTCATTGTTCTGTTACTTTTCAGAAGCTTAAGTTACCAGCTGTAAACATGAGTTGGTGTTTTTTTAAATTACATGACATGTGACTCAAACCACTCTTCGCTCTCTCCAGTGACTCAGGAAATAAGGCTGGTAAAAGACCACAGCCTTCTCCACCCTTCCAAATAATTAGGGTGTACTGGCCTAAAATGGCATTGCATTCGTACTTCTTACGCAGAAGTTTTGTGAAGTCTTAGAAATCTTTGAGACCTAATAGTTAAAACTTCACACGCAGACTCTAGATCAGGCTATAGAAAGGAAAACTTCGTAATTTCTGCTGTTACCCTCTCCCTCCTCCCTCCAAACAACAGCACAACTTTAAACCACAGCGTTAACCTACCACCATCAAACAGTTGTTTAAGCTTTGTCAGCTCAAAACCAGGCAATTATTTTTAGCAGGCCCAGGTTATGGCCATGTGAATAGACCCAACGTTCATTAATGGAAACTCAGAGCTTGTGTTACATCCTCTGAAGTTGCCACCTCTTTAGGAACACAAATGTGTTATGTTAATTCAGACAGTGGTCTGGTCAGCTGAGCACAGTTTTTCTAAGTGCATCAGTAGTAGTTGTTTCATAGATGAATACAAAAGTATGTTACAACTTAATGACCACTGCAACAGAAGCTAACTGTTGCTTAAAGGATTATAACAGCCATTTGTGAAACAGCTATGATTTTCCTAATCACTTTCACAAGGGACTAAAATAATGTTATCTCACCTACAGATACATGGATATGCTTTACTTTCATCCTCTGCCACATGATATTCAAAAATTAAAATTGCAAAGAGTAGAATTTCCTTCACTCTCTTTTGGAAAGAATACAAACCCTAAGTTATATACAAAAAACTATGTTTATGTATGTTTAGACATGAGGTTGCGGATTGAAAAGCAGTGTATGCCAGAATGACCATGGTCCAAAAAATTCTCACCTGCGCTATGGGCTCCAATACACAGGGTTTTGATGGAATGACTTTCCTGCTCTTACAGAGCTCCAGGAGGAAAAAAAATTAAAAAAAAATCTTTACAATGTCAATAGCAAACTTCCAGGAAAAAATCCAAAGGCGAAAGACAATCCCAGTGCAGACGTCTCCAGTGACATTAACTGTGGCAATGTTCCTACTCGCTTGATCAGCGCTTGTGACATCTCTCCCTGCACTAGATGGACAGTCCTTCTGTTAATTCCCCAGGGAAAAACTGGCAGCAATTGACAGATGTTTCTTTCTCCACAACACTAAGCATGTTTGATTTTATTTTGTTTCAAAGTTTCATTTATCTACAAACAAGCAGCCCTGGTGTAGTGAAATCTCTGAGCCTTTTCAGTTACCACAATCTACTTTTATTCTCTTTGTGTCTGTCACAAGTTATGCTTTAGTTATTTTTATTTTATCATACAGATGTTTTATTTTTTGCCATGCTACCTTTCCTTCTTATCTTGGCTGTTACCTCCGTTATGTTATCATGTTGTCACTAACATATGAGATATCTGCAAATCTCTAAAGCAACCTCTTCAACACTTCAAAAAAAAAAAGACAATTTTTAATTAGATATATTTTAATACTTATTTTTGTGAATAATCCCTTGCTACCAGCTCATTTTGTTTTATTCTTTTTCATAGTACCTGAGTCCTTCAAATGACAAGCTTGTCACAACTGCATATTATGATCTCTGTAAGCCTCTACAACACAACAGGTAAGGCTTTTGAGAACAGAAACTCATCTTAACCAAATCAAGTTTCCCATATCTGTCTGTATATTTCAGTTTTGAATTAAAATCTAACCTACTCTGCTCTTGCCCCCACACAGAAAGCTACAGAACTCAGAAGAAAATCCCCATCCAAGATATGTATCTAATTTTTGAGCAAAAATAAATAAATAAATAAAAATCAATCATAGTGCTCTAGAAAAACAAAGTTCACAGATCTTACTGACAATTCACCAACAAATGGGGGGGACCACAACAAAAGCTCACATTCCACTGAAGTGTATGTAGCACTCAGCTTCAAAATACAAAGAGCATATTTAATGTCCCTCATACAGCAAACAGGACACAAGCAACATTTTGGTCCTCCTTGCATTCAACATCAATAACTCCTTCCACTCTAACTGCTAAATTATAATTCTACTTGCTCAGTCCAGCTGAACTTGTTAATTGCCTATATGGGTGCACCTCCTCTAAAGATGTTTCTGGGAGCTCCATCCCCCAGCTGCAGTCTTGGTTTTGTGCTTCTCTAATAGTTGTCAAATCTCCAGTCTTTTCACACTGCAATTCATTGCTGTGTTTCCTTCTGCTGACCTTTCATTTTCCAAGCCTATCTCTAAGATTTCCCTTTACATTCAAAGCAAGTTTCTTGTGGTTTCCCTAGTTAGAGGAACAGTTTTTCACTCCTCTTCCACACAGGCCCAGTTTCTTTTGGGGTATGGAGCTAACACTCTTGAAAGTGCATTTCTAAGCGCATTATTTCACATTAGAGAGCTTCTTTGACAGCATCTTATTTACTTTCAGAAGCTGCAATTGCCAGTGAAATCAATGGCAGTCGCCCCACCGGCTTCACAAAAAACTGGAAAGAGGAACTCACCGCTGTAGCACTCAGAAGCTACAGCTCTGCACTGCTTCTGCAAGTGCAATGAATGTCAGAATGAGATGGGAGACTTGCTCCTCAAGCAGCTCAATTCATAAGGTATCACATCACAACGGCTAACAGATGCACTGATATCTAGATATTTATCAGCCAGTTATCTCAGCTGCACCACGCCAGTCATCCTACCATTTTTAAGAGCCGCCAAGTTCTCCACATATAACTTAGCTGCAGAAAAAGACACTTGGAAGGAAGCACCTGTCCAACCATATCTAATGCATACTACCCTAAGTCCTACAAAAAAAACTTTAATAAACTGAATGTATTTCACCTTTATGTTATTAGGCTGTGTGCCTCTGCTGTTCATCCCAGCAAGTTGCACTCGCACCTCACTGTCAACATATACAAACTTTTTTCTAGGTTACATGTGTTCAGTCATTTAGTCCTCTTTTAACTTTCTGTTATAAGAGAAAGCCCTCTGTCCTTTCTCTTATAATTTGTACAAAGACACCTGTACAGGAATGGTAAGCCTAACTGTATCTGTTTCACTCCCAAACATCTCCTTTTTCAACACTGGCAACCAGGATGAGGTGCAATATTCAACATACAACTCCAGACTGCAACACTCACTGCCAAATTACAGTAATAATGAAATCTCACTCACTTTTCCCCTTGCCACCCCACACTGGTGGTCCACAATTGTTTGGTGATTGACTAGAATATCAAGATTTTTCTCCTGTCATTTGTAGTTTATGAACTCCCAGTTTGTAGCAAAAAGACATTTACTTTGTGCTATTATGTTTTATCCCAGTTTATTCCGTATTTCGTATTCTTCCTGCACGACATAAATCTCCATAGAATTGATCCTCCCACTCCAGTATAGTAATGAAGTTTCCCAAGAACAATGTTACTTTTTGTGTTAAGACCAGGAATGAACAACTACAACGGATGGAAAAAAATAGCCAGCCAGTCTCAAAACAGACCCCAGAAAGCACTAATCAGAAATCATTAGGTACACCACCATCATCTTTCTTAGATACATTACAGTCCTTGTATTAAACTGCATTTTAATCATTTTTCACATTTTACGAAACATTTTACTGAAATTCAGAGAAACTTATGGATGACCCTCACTAATGGGTTGATATTAGTAATGCTATGCAAAGCCTTTCGTACTGCATTTACCGTCACCACCTCCAGGACACTGAGGTCCCTTCCAACCTCAACCACTCTGTGATTCTGTGAACGAGTACGGGTTGGTTCATGTCCACAACACCCCAGGACAGCACCTTTCAAGGCACACTGCTCACACCTACAGCACTTGGTGCTCAGCCCAGGTCCCTCAGCTGCGCCTACATTAGCAAATAGTGTATAGCAACCGGAGCAGATCTGCAAAGCAAAGCAGGTTGGTGTTGAGGATCCAACTTTCACACTGCAGGTTTTGGAGGGAACTAGGGCGAACTAGTGCCACAGACCAAACATCATGTGTTGGAGTGCATTGTGTACATTTAACTGGAAGGTGAATTCCAGAAATTTCATCCAAAAGGAATGCAGTATGCTCCGAGGCCACTTTCAAAGTGAACTAAAGCACAGTACGAGGCCATAAGGGATGATCAAAAGATGTATGTCCAAAGTTAGTTCTGGATATGAACTGAAATGCTTGTGGCGGTACATCTCTGTGGTCCAAGCAGCATGCCAAGAGACCTCAGACCTACCTCTTAATTTTTTATGGTAATTCCCTTTGACCAAAAATAGAGCGAAAACTGCATTGTAGTCTCCCACTACGATGCTTTTAGAGCATGAATATGAGCATATGCTGGCTGTCCTGGGATATGCAAGAGAATATGAAAGTGTAATGCCTACTAAAACACAGAAGGACTGCCTAGGCAGTGGTAGCCAAAATGATGCAATTCAGGTCTCTTCTCACCAACCAGGCAAGGACGTGTAGGTTTCCTACAGGAGTTAGGTCATCTGGTTCCCTTCAGATGGGAGCCTGGAAGTAAACTAGCATGTGTGCAATAAGCGTGGTCATGGTAACTGGACACTAGACCAAAATGAAGTGCAAGATAAATTCATCGAACATACACAACCAGAAAATCAGAGCTGTGAAATACTCTACAAGAACATTACACGTAAACAAATGCTAATGAAGGAAGGGACTGGGAAAGTGAAGCAATGTGTTGTAGGGTTTTGTTTGTTTGTTTGTTTATGATATAGGCCTTTCAAACATTAGCTGGAAACTTACATGTCATCTTCCAGCCTGATGTTCAGTTACACTCCAAATTACCCTAAGCCTGGGGTCTCATCCCTTGGCAAGACATATTTCTGGGTAGTCAGATGCCACGACAATTGTGAGGAGCTCTCAGAAAAAGTGAATGCACAAAAAGGTGTCAGATGAGCTTCAACACAGACAAAAGAAAGATAATGCACCCAGAGAAAAATAATTTAATTTATGGGTATGCAATGCTGAAAGTGCAACTAGAAGTTACAACTTGAGTAAAAGACCCCTTAAGACATCACTCACAGCCTTCTAAAATCATTGAGTCAATGTTCAGCTGCAACAAAACAAAACAAAACAAAACAAAAACAAAAACAAACAAAAAAAAAGCCGCACCAATAAAACATCGACCACCACATCAGGAAGCTAGAGAATAAAACAAGAGTGTCACTATGGAACAATGAATGAACAAAGTGTCACTATGAACCTTGCTGTATCCACATCTTAACTACTGTTGACACTAGTCTTCACAACTCAGAGGCATCAGTATTAGAGAAGGTAAAGAGAAGGACGACTAAGATGATGAAGAGAATGAAGCAAGCAAAGATTAGGGCATGTGAGACTGCTCAACTATGAGGAAAGGGCCACGAGTGGATTTGGTTGATGTCATGGTTTTGGCTGGGACACAGTTAATTTTCTTCGCACAGGCTCACACAATGCTGTGTTTTGGATTTTTAATGAAAATAGTGGTGATGGTTTTGGTTGCTGCAGAGCAGTGCTCACACAGAGCCAAGGACTTTTTTGCTGCTCGTGCTGCCCTGCCAGCGAGGAGGCTGGGGGTGCACAAGGAGCTGGGAGGGGACAGGACCAGGACAGCTGACCCAGACTGACCAAAGGGATGTCCCGTACCATGTGGTGTCATGCTCAGAATAAAGCTGGGGTAAAGAAGGAGGATGGGGGGGACATTGGGAGTGATGGCGTTTGTCTTCCCAAGAAACCGTTACACGTGATGAGCCCTGCTGTCCTGGCAGTGGCTGAACGCCTGCCTGCCCATGGGAAGCAGCGAATGAATTCCTCACTTTGCTTTGCTTGCGTGCACAGCTTTTACTTTACCTGGTAAACTGTCTTTATCTCAACCCATGAGTTCTGGCACTTTTACCTTTCTGATTCTCTCCCCATCCCACCTGGGGAGAGTGAGCGAGCGGCTGTGTGGTGCTGAGCTGCCTGCTGTGGCTAAACCACAACAGTCCAGCTTTACAATCAGAAAGGACAAATGAGTGGAAACTGTTACTCACCAAAATCCAGCAACACTAGAACCAGGAGCACTCTCTTCAAGTTTCAGGCAGATAAAAGTAGTAATGCACTCGTCTATGCAGCAAGCAGTGAACTTCCAGATCTTGCTTTCACAAGAGATTTATGAGGCAGACAGCATAAGCTGCTTCAGAAAGGTATTCAATAAACTCACAAACAGTAGGTCTATAAATGGATATTTAACAGGACTATGCGGAGTTGTACTTCTAACATCCCAAATATAACTCTGGATACTGGGGAAAAGACAAAGGCATCAATTGCAGACAGCGGCAAGGCTGGTCTGCTTTCCCTAAATAGCCTCTCCTACTGCCAGCAGGCTAGGCAAACCATTGGTGTGATCCACTGAGGCATTTGTTATGGTAATGGTTAGCGTAGTTAAGGTGAGCAATGAACCTCCAAAAAGACGGAAACGCGTCATAAGCTTTTAAAAAAATTCCAAACTCTCAAATTTCAGAAAAAGTCTTGTATGGAGAAAAAAAGAAAAGTTTTCCTTCACTTTTCATAAAGCAATCTTACTCATTTTGTTCTACGTTCACAAGGAAACCTCCTTTCAAAACTGTAAAAAAAAGCCCAAACCAAAACAACAAAAAAACACTCATTTTCAGTACTCACACAAGGTTTTCCAGCTCCCATTGGTCACCCTCATGATCTATTTGAGCCCCTTCCAGTTCTCAGATTTGAGGAAGATTAAGTAATTAGAGTTGTTAATTTAATTCAAAAGAGAACAAGACATTAACATATGACTTTATAGTATTTTCCGTCCTGTATTGTACTTTTCTTTTGCTACTGCTGCATAAGTGAAGGTTTTCAGTTACTAGTAATGAAACATCTTTTCTATCACTTGACAACTTGTAAACAAGTTGTAGGAATAGTTCAAGGTCTTCTTATATGCATCTTTTTAATTTTGTAAGACTGAACATAATTTGACATCTTCTTGCACATTTAGTCAGCAGTTCCTTGGAGTGCTTTAAAACAATTTTGCAGGCAGCTTCCTTAAAACCCTTTAAAATTGCTTCTGAAAATACCTCTCCAGAATCTTTCATTGTATATTTTTACAGATCAAAGTTCTCTGTGTTCAGTATAAATTTCAACACAGTTATGGTATGTAGGAGCAAAGGTAGATTCAGTCAAGTCTCTCTTTCAAACAGCATTGAGAGTTAGTGGTTGTAGAAATTTTTTAGCTTTTGACAACAGGATTTAAGATTGTGGTGGATTCAAATAGTGTGGTGAATACCCTTTGCCAAAAGACTGAGATGACTTGGCCAGTTTTCCACCTCCCTTCCCTCTTCCTCATTTTGTTTGTTTTTTAAATAAATGGCAGAGACCTCTTTTTCATGATTTTCTCTGCTTTCTCTGAAGCTAACAGTAGCTGCCTAGGAACAATATCTTCTTGCATTACATGCAAAATTTCTAGCAGCACCTTATACAGATGCTTTTGACTGGTACCATTTGCCTTTTTTGACCTACCCCATCAAAAAGTATATTTTTTTCTCCCCTTATTTTAACAGTACTACACTTAGCAAGAATATCTATCATTACTTATTACAGAGCTGCCAAATGTTGCTCCCAGTTAAAAGGCAGAAGCCTTTCATTTCACAAATGTTTAAGCCTGTATTTTTGCCTTATCGTAACAAAGTTCTAGAAGTTCAAGCTCAAACCATTAAGTAAACTTTGAGTAGTATTTTAATTCTTCTCTGTGGTTTGATGAAAGCTTATTGTAACTTAAAAATCATCAGGTTGTGATTTATATTCACACCATTCATCACCACCTGAACTCCTGTTTTATTAAACTGTCAAAATAAACTGGGATTCAATTCATAAATACAGTATAAAGAACATGCAAATATAACCCAGAAGTGAATCAGTAACTTGGCATATTGCAAAATCTAAGTGTGCTTGTGCTTTTCAAACTGAATTCACTTCTACTGCCTTCTTCCTAGCGCCAGAAATAGAGCACAGGCATACTACAGACTTTGTTTCTAAAGAGAAACCTTTACACAAAGCTCGCTCTCTACTTCCTTCCCTCCACTTACATACGTATTTGGTGGGTTCATCCATTGAAGATAATTCTTAACTTACTAGGCTCTCAGGAACAAAAGACACTGAAAATACTCATACGTGGGATTATATAGAGCTTTCATGGCCTGATGGGAGCCATGATAAGCTCAAACTTGTACCTTACTACAAAGATTCAGTTGAATTAATGATAACTCGAAGGCAAAATAAGATTCTTCTATATGAAAAGCATGACCACCTACTGCTAATAAAGCAACCAAAGCCAAAGATTTAATGTAATATGCAAGTTACCTTAAGTCATTTTATTCTACTTGGGACTGCATGATTGCATTTTACAGAGTCCTGGAATTACCAGTGTTGCCGATGACGCAGAAGTGGCAAGGAATGAGCAGACTCTTCCCTCTACAAAGATGGGAAACTTGAAAGCTGGTTATGCCTGATGCAGCTAGCACTGACTCTATGTAAAAACAATAAGATACACTGAAAGTATTATTATTTGAATAAAGAACAAAAAGTTTCACTATGACATTCAAGCTGTAAAGCAGCAAAATCCCTCATTCTTCTCTTTCAAGAGTCAAATATAAGATCAGACTCAGTGTTGCTGAACAAGAACCTGTTCAAATAAAGAAAACAAAACAAAAAAAAAACCTGACAAAGTATCTTCATAACTAAATCTAACTGGTAACTCACCTGTTTTAAAATGTCCTTCAAAGTTGTAGTTAGAAGCACAGTTACAGAGTTATCTCCAAGAACCTCTACTTACTCCTTTATACTATGCAAATCTAAAGTTAACTTGGGTTCCTAGCAACATAAAAGAAGATTTTACAGTCTGAATTTAGACTGTAATAATAGAGTTATTAAAAGTCTTCTAGGTATGCTCTGCTCCTGTAAATGATTCAGGTCACCACAGACATTCAAATAAATAAATAAATAAATAAGCATAAGTCTGACAAATTAATTCCCTTTCCTGGGAAAGGTAATTCTAATGCAATTTTTCACACAGCGTTATCACTTTTTGTCTAACAGGTGTAAAAGCTAGTTTTAAATATTCAGCAATAACTGAATTCAAGAGACATCCAAATTAACTTTACATAACACTTTTCATCAGAGAAATGGCAATAGAGTCATCCTAACACCCTCCCTATCCATGACCGCTTTGCTGCCCCCCCGCCCTGTGAGAGATTAACAAGGCACAGAGAAGAGTGGCAAAACACAAGAACATCCAGCCACATATCCTGCCTCCAAACGTGGCTCTACTTTAGAAAAGCATTTACCAGGATAGATGTTCTTCACCAACTTCTACTAAATCAATGGTTTATGGATTTTCCAAGCCAACAATTGACCTGTTTATCTTGATACTTTCGGGGATATGAACAAAATGCATTTCCAGAATATCAGACACAGTCAGTACTGTTCCACAGCTAAACACTTACTACAGAATTCAGAGCATCCGTTACAGAGGTCAAAGTTGTAGGAAAATCATGTCAAACATATGTCCATCTCTATATTGACAACACTACAGCGAGCTACAGGCTTTTTAATTCTTGGAGTGAAAATAAAAAACAGGACTGAAACAAGAGTATAATAACTGCAAATATTTTAAGGAAAGGAACAAGGATATAAAGAGAAGAAATGCATATGGGTTTGAACATACACGGTAGGAACAGGTTCATGGATGTAACTAATAGCAGTTTACAACAATCTACATCTGGGTTACCATAGTTCTAGTTCCCTAGCCTCCCTGCCTACAACACATTTAACTAAAAACTAACACTGATGCAGTGAACAGACAAAAGCAGCCCAGATTTAACTACCTTAGACATGGAATCAAACCAATAGTAAGAATTACTGCAACTAACTTAATTATGATAAGTGTCTAAAAGTCATAATTAAGTATAAAAATCTCTGCCAAAACCAACAACAACAACAACAAAAAACAGTCCAAACAATACATTGTTTGGAAAATACATTTTAATGTCTACGTTCAGTTCAGTATTGGGAACAATTTAAATAAAACCCCAAAAAAGTCAGAATAAAAATTAAAGGTTTAGAATATACAACAGAAAGCAAGATTAAAAAAAAAGACATTAGAAGGAACTGTAATTATTTCCTCCAAAATACTAAGAAATGCAAGGAAGTATTCACTTACGAAGAGTCAAATGGTAAAACTGGAAAACACAGATAAGCTTTCAAGCAAGCAAAAAGAATTGGTCACATACCTGAAAGCTTGTTCGTGTTTTTGAAATATATGAACAGACATAGCAAAATGTATTACAGCTGCACCAAAACCTTTCACCCTAGATCTAGAAATACATACTGAAAGCATCTACTTGTCCAGATAACTCTATCTATGCTAGAGAGACCTAATGAGAAATTGATTATTAAAAGCAAATGTCTTCTTAAAAACCCTTTAACAAACCCATCATGCCTGACCACACATTTGTTTACTGCACATTCTCACTACAGGACAAATTTAAGACAGCTTGGGTGTTCTTGATCTGGACTTACATATTTTAGTTCTGCATTACATTGGAAATTTAACTTAACTCTAAAAAACTAACAAACACCTTTATCAATGTATTGGGTTTACGTTGTAAAGGTTTGGTAGCAGGGGGGCCACAGGGGTGTCTTCTGTGAGCAGAGCCCAGAAGCTGCCCCATGTCAGATCAGAGCCAGCTCCAGCCGGCTCCAAAAGGGACCCACTGCTGGCCAGACCTGAGCCAGTGAGCGACGCTGGTTGTGCCTCTGGGAGAGCAGAGTTAAGAAAGGGAAAAAAACTGCTGTGCAACAGCAGCTGGGAGAGAGGAGTGAGGAACTGCCCTGCAGACACCAAGGTCAG
>VXAL01001884.1:64584-75740 GCA_013399475.1 Chauna torquata
AGAAAAAAGAAAAAAGAAAAAAGAAAAAAGAAAAAAGAAAAAAGAAAAAAGAAAAAAGAAAAAAAGAAAAAAGAAAAAAGAAAAAAGAAAATCAAACCACTAAGCATAATTTAAGTATAATTAAGCACTGGATCAGATTATACAGGGAGTTTGCCGTAATTCTCTGGTGAAGATGATTCAAGAAGAGATTAAATACCTCCTAGTGATGGTATATACCCTGCCTCTGAGCGGGTGGATAGACTAGATGACCTCTTTCACATCCTTGCAGCCTCACATTTCTACTATACTCATGGCAAATTCTCTCCCTCCGATCTAAAGCCTTTCCTCCACTCGTGTTAACAGTCTATGTTTGAACTTCATGGCTGTTCTAATCTTAGCCATGCATTTAATACTGTGTTCAACCACCACCCATGTGATTTACCTGATAACTTGGGCGTGCCTGTACTAAGACATCTGAAGAAAGAATCCCTGCCTTTCTATATGTTAGCAGAAGAGGCGGAGGCCTTTTTTTCCGAATAATTGCCTACAAAACCACTGAAGTGCCCTTCAGGGGCATTAAAATGAAGTTACTTAGTAATTACCGAGGTTGTTACAGTTACTATCATTTTTCATTTCTAATTCTGAGGTTATAATCTCAACTAAAAAAAACAAGAAACAACGGACAAAAACAGACAAAGCCAAGCAATTCCAGGATGTGCACTACATATACACGTAAATCAGAAACTTTCCCACCAAGCTCTTTTCTGTTGCTCACAGGACAACAGACATTGATACAAAGCAAACAGCGAAATAACAGGTCTTAGTTACGATGAAAACAAAATTCTGTCCTACAACTTTCCTCCATTCGTAACTTACAAATTCCTTGTATTAACTCCCATTTAAAGGAGGATTACACAAAAAGGTGAAGTTTTGATTTGTTTTTGTAAATTGTTTATCCACAGAGAAGAAAGAATTACTGGAAAACAAAAACAAAAACAAACAAACAAACAAAAACCTCACAAACTAATATAGTGAGAAATGAGGAAATGGGGACAGATTGACTTCTACCCTGCAGCTTGCAACCCAGGAAGTTGTCACACATGTCAGAGAATGGTATTTAATTTCCAGGTGTTAAATTACAGGCTTGTAGGCTTTTGTTCTCA
Source organism: Chauna torquata (assembly GCA_013399475.1). NCBI lineage: Eukaryota > Metazoa > Chordata > Aves > Anseriformes > Anhimidae > Chauna > Chauna torquata. Next base: position 65,727 of record VXAL01001884.1, read on the forward strand.
GCTGTGATTAACTATTTATGTATTTAAAAAAAAAAACTACTTTAAAAAAAATGATGAAAAAATATCTTTGAAGTTATTAATTTTTAGAGATCTAACAAAGGCATCTGTTGGCACTCAGCTCTCTGAGAATGAGGGTTATAGTTAGGTATTTAGTTTTCCATGCTCCAGGGTTAAAAAAAATCATCTCATAACTTCCTTGGGTCATTACCTTGTAGCTTGTCATATTTTTCTTAAGCCATCTTTCCACCATGTCCCGGTGTCCACCAAACAAGAGGCAAACAAAATGCCTCTGGATGATGATGCCAGTTAGCAGATGCATGGTGAACAACGCACAGCTTTTTTTTTTTTTTTTGCATAAAAGTGTAGTTTCAGTGTATTCACACAATTCTATTTTATTTATAATAATTCTTCTAATGATCTGTCATTGCAGATATGAGCATAAACTGCTGATATCAGACCAGTTTGTAAAGAAAACTTGGGTCACCACAAGATACCTGTCACACTGGAGGCCTGTGATAGTAGTAGACAATGCAGGACTACGGGAAAAGCTTATTTTGAAATAATGACAAAATGTCAGTCTGAAGCAAGTTGTACCGAAGGGATAGCTCAGCACCACCAGATGCAGGAAGCTGCTTGGTAGATAGGGCTAGCTAAATAGAAATCATTGATGTGGTAGGGAAGCAGAGTGCCCACTAGACCTGTATAAAACACGAAACTAAGACATCTCCTAGACGTTGATTTTTACTTAGACTAATGACACTTAGGTTGGTGATCCTAACTGCTGTTAAGACATCAGCATTGTGCAGAGTTATGGCCCCCAGTTGGAAGACCAGCATCCAGCAGACCTCCACAGATCCAAACAACACAACGCCATTAACCCTAGTGTGATCTCCGCTGTCCTCTCTCTAGGAGAAACTTGCCTTTCAAATATGAACTGGCACCTGGAAAATGAAGCCAATAATCCATTTTGTTTCTGAGGTCTGAATTTGTTTCTTGTATCACAGGAAAAATGAGGTGTGAGTAGCCCTCCAATCTGAATACAACGAATGAGAAGAAGATACGAGTACTTACAGAAGACCAGCATTTCACATACTCCTTGTGCTACACGTTTGTCCCTAGTATTGACATCCATAGCATTTCATTGATCAATTGGTACGTCCTTGTGCATGGAATTGTTGTTATGCACAAAACTGTATGTTCAAGACTGTGATCATCCTAGTGATGATATAACCTGCTCTTGTTGCACAGTCAGTTATATAAATAACACATCGCAGCACTGCTGGCTGAGATGAATATTCACCCATCATAGCCTTGTATTTTTCTAAGGAATAATCTCACTAGTCCCAGCTGATGAACATAGTACCCCTGTTAGTTCAAGGCTATGGTTCATTACCTAAGATTTTGTCAGATTTTCTGTCTTTTCCTTATGAAGAGATTCCACTTTCAAAGCTCAGCAGTTCATACTGAACATTGTCATATTATATCACTTAGGTAAGATAGGAACCTTCATTTTAACTGAAATTCTGTCAATATTTCAAAGATTTATCTGAAAAAAAAAAAGTATTTCTGTCAGACCGATTGCATTTTCTGACATTGTTTCTCAGTCTCTTTGTGGATATTAACCTTCAGCTTGATCCTCATTTGAGCTTTATCTGTGTAGTTTTCATTATTCTTGTTGCTACCACAGTGCATTAGCAGGAATGCATACACAAACAACATCACTTTTCTGCAGAAAATGTAGATTTGAACCAAAGAAAAAAATAGAAAACCAAATAAAAAAAAAAACAAACAAAAAACCAACCATGACTTGAAAGAAGCTTTCTGGACCTGCTCTACAAGCCTTTCCTTTATGCCATATCTCAGTTACTAACACAACAGGAGGCATGAAGAGGACAGGAGCTTACCCACACGACTGGCTCAGAAACATATGTGTAAAAATCACTGAGGAAGTTGCAAAGTACATAAGAAGGCTCCAGGGAAGATAACAAAAGGAGTGATTGTCATGTGAAGAATTAAGAATCACAAGCTTGATTTTTTTTTTTTTTTTCCCATGGAATAATATGGGGCTTATCAAAATGGTATTATCTTTGCCACTACTCAGTCTGTACGTGTACCTAGTTTATTCCTAAAATGCACAGCATCCTTTCCTAGGAGATGTTCTGAAACAGTTTTAAAGGAACTCTTTTTCCTCACATCTTCCACACATTCTCTGTGTTTTCTGTTGAAACAGTCTCAAAAATAAATTAATAACTTCAGGCCTGTCAACTTTTCTTCTTCTATTTTTTTTTTTTTAATTTTCTTGTGACTACCATCATATATAGGATTTTACTTGTAAACTCATTTTCTGGAGTTACACAGTTAGAGAAAAAATAAATTTAAAATAAGACATGTTACTCCCCTGGTTTTATACTGGTGCTAGTACTAAGTATTTTTATAGGACCATAAGTATCCAAAGTACAGGGCAAACGTTTATCAGCCCTTACAAAACGACTGGCATTGGATGGGAGAATGACTGATCTATCATATACCGGTAATAAAACTGGAAAATATAGACATTAATGATGTGCTCCTAACAGATGAAAGTACACAGAGATGTGGCTCTTGACTCCACTTCTTTCAGATTACCAGCTGTCCGCAGTGTGAAGTGTAGCAGGCTCGCCCTCATTCCCAAGCGTCCTGATGGTGCCCTGTCAACAAGTCATCCCAATCCTTTTCTGTGACGCCCAGCAGGAGCAATTCTTTGTGTATTCATTTGACCTTCTTTATAGTCTACAACTATTTCATGTGTGTTTAGAGCCTTCTCCATCCCTGAAAAAGTGTGACTGAGATCCTGCACCCTGCCCTTTCAATGGCATACCATATCACCTAACTGTAGTCTTCACCCACTAATTTTTGCATTAATGAAGGAAACCCAGTGATTTGCCAAATCCTCAAACACGTTTTTTCCAGGAACCCTGCTGGGTTGAATGGTTGTCCTGGAGGTGTGGTACAGCACATACTGTTTGTAGGCCACCTCAGAGGTTTCCACCACAGCTCCAGCCGAGCTCCACTTTCCAGCACTTACCAGTCTGGGGTCTTAGGGTCCCAGTTTGCTCGACCTGCATTGTTGCAGCTTACTCTGGGGAGGCTGAAGCACTGTCTGTTCACCTGTTTTCAGTGATGCAGCTACAGCCAAGGCCCGGACAAGCTCCCTAGCAGACCATGCCAGCGGTGCTTCTCAAAATCCACTGTAAATGTAATACGTACTTTCCTAAATTTCTAGTTTTGTAATCTTTGTTCTTCAGTATCTGTATTTTTAAACTCTGAAGCAATGATTTCTGTTTTCTGTTGTCTGAGAATTTTTCAGTCTCAAACCTAGCTACTCAAAGTGAAAATTGTTTTTATTAGCTTCAACGAGGCCAGCATCAAAGATATATTTTCAGAATGGGTATCTTTTTGGTTAACCACCAACTAGGTTAGTGATACAATAGTGATGACAGTGATACATCACCCAGGTATCATTATCATTTGGGACTAAAGCACTTGAAAGGATCTGAAACCATATTCAAAATGGAGTTTACAGTCAGATAGAAATGCCCAGTCCCCAGGATCAATCTGAATTCAAAAGCTTTTTAAGGGCAGGTTTCCTTTATAACTACATATCTCTGAAATTCCCTAAATTAGTTCCTAAATGCTGTAAGTGGAAAAACATATTTCTAGATTTTCTTCTGAGTTCTCTAGAATTAGATCTGAAGATGCTCGTGATACAAGGAATCCTATGAAGGAAGGGATAGTGGCTTTGTGACCATATGTGGAATTTTACAGATAATATTTTTGAAACTGGGTTGCCTTTACATGAAGTGCTAAATATTTAAAGTCAGACTTAATCCTTGAAGTGTACTAATTCTGTCTTTTAAAGAATTTGATAGTACTTGCAAGGCTAAGTATAAGCACTATTAAAGAAAAAAAAAATAGTCTGAATTAAAAAAGGAAAACATATCCATAATATAAAAATAACAGGAATTTTGGCAAGCTGAATAGCATCTTTAACTCCGGTAAAGAGTTAACTCAAACCATAATAATAGTTTCACATTTAAAATCAAGTGATTTCCGTATATGAGGAGAGATGAAAGATAAATTGGTACTGTTTTCCACATACCCAATTAGAAACAATAACATATTCATAATTAGCATTTCTTAAGCATAATTTTTTACACTGAAAAGAAGTGTTTAGATTTGACTTCTGAACAGTGTAATCTGTAACTGCAGTCACTGAGCACAATTTATCTGTGTTGCACACCATTTTTGTGTCATTAACAGGCAAGAATAATGAAAGGAAGATGGCAAAGGCTGGAAGAGGAATAAAAATCATTCCTATGAGTATGGATGAACTAAGGTCCTTGTTCATACAATCTATAGCAAGGACAATTTCATTTAATGCTGAGGTGGTATGGGGATGACTTTAATATAAGAGGCGTAAATGTGTGAGAGATGTACAAGAAAAGTTTATAAAATGTGTTTCTAAGAGGAGTTTAAAGAAATAAATAAAAATTTAGCATGTCAAAATCTATTTTGTATGTTTTGAAAGTTTAAAATGCTCAAATTGCAACATGCTGGCTTGACCAAAATGACAATGTTTATCCCTACTTTTTTTGATGAAATGCTCAGGATGAGTACCAGTTCCCTTTTCACTTGGCAAATATATTTGGAAGCAGCATAGCTGAGGAAGACAGCATCTCCCAAGAGATGACTGAGACCACCTTAAGGTAGTCCACTTGCTAGTTAACATTTTGGAGAAAGATTTGAGAGTTTTATTCTTTTTTTGAGAAGAAAAAGCTGTTGAATTTTAAAGCTGAACAGTACAGTATCATCTTGGATAGACAAAAAGAAATTCTCTTTCATATATGCAGAAGAAACTGTCACTGCCTTGTAGCTTAAACTTATCCTGAATATTCTTATGCCCTAGATTTTTTTCTGAACATTCAGTAAATGTTCTGAGATTAAAATTGTTCTTTTTAATAAAAAGAAACAGTGAATGCAACTGCAGTAGCTTCATACAAAGTAATTGTACTCTTTTCAGCAGTACTTTGGAATTCTAAACACCAAAAACATTAAAAAACACAGGGAAAAATACCATGAAGGGTATCGGGGAAGATTTCTTTCTTCTCTCTGCACTTCACTGGATATATTTTCCCTGTTAATGGTTTGAACAAGCTTTGTTTTGTTTACATCCCTAGAGACATGGTATGCTTGTGCAAGGCTAATTTTTGGTGCCTAGAAATTAGTTGTTGCCATATCAGTCTCTTAGGGACATGGCCCAGGAAAGACACTTACTCATAGGATCCCTCAGTCTACACTTTTGGGACATAATGAGTGTATGGATCACTTTATCTAAATTGATCACAGTGCTAAAAAGGCATATTGACTTCTAATTCACTGAAAGCAGCACTGACTAGTCTTTCCGCCTTACATGGGAATTCTATTTTAACTATCTTTGTGCTCACTGGTACCTAAAATGCATACCATTCACTTATGGATCTTAATTTCAAAATGTTTATAAGAATACAAAAAAACTTGGCAAATTCATAATGTGTGTGAAATGTACTTTTATTTTACATCACTGTCACAACTCACCAGTAATTACTTTTTCAGCAAATTAGCACAAAAATACATAATATATAATATTTCATTTGTTTAACAGAGAACATGATTATTTAATCCATGGGACAATTATATTGCAACAATAAATGAATTGCACATAACTGCACATTAATCAAACAAACAAAAAAGATAATCCCTTCTTAAATTCCTTTTTACCAGCCTTTAACAAGTTTGGAGCACATCTTCAGAGTACGCGTAACATTAATCTTCTTAAAAAAGCTTTTGATGTTCTGTGATGCTGACAGTTTTTCTATTACTTTGAGAACAACCTAGTGATATTTAATTATGTATTGTTCTAGAGGTTCTATACATAGATAATGGACCCTACTGTCTTCATGGACCCTGCAGAGAGGGCAAGTCACATCCTAGTCAATTATTTGCAGAGAGACCTTTCAACGGAGATATGGCTCCAGCTAAAGTAGATTTCTAATTGACTTCTCTGGGAGCTGAATCAAATGCCAACTGTGGGGATTGGGACTGCTGCTTAAATCAAGAATAGGAGTAAAATTATTCTTTGCCAAAGAGAAACTTAAGAAAGCCTTGAGTCTTTCAGAAATGCTAAAGGTGGTGTTTTGCTGTGGGAAGTGTTTCTTCTCATCAGCAGAAACCTTACTCTGTAACAATGAACATCATGAACATTACCAGTGTAACTGAGTACAGAATACAACAAGAAACAAGTCGAGCCATTGTGATGTTGGGATCTGGTGGAGATCTGGCCTATTATATTTAAAAACAAAGGTGGACTGATGCTGACGTGTCTAACATCAGACTTTTCAAGTTCAGCACTCAAGTCACTATACATGTTTTGAGACAAATTTGATTGTTTAAAATACTAAATGATACAACCATAGTAACAGTAACAAGAGGGGCAAAGAGAAGTTGTTGGAACAGCCTGAAAGGAAACCGGGTCTCTCCTAGCACTTCCACAGTCAGTATTCCTGCAGTTTGTTGTCCCCAGAAGACAACAACCAGAAACAGTCCATGCTGGAATCTGACATTTATTTTTATGGCAAGCCACAAAAAACATCTTTGATGTTTACAGGGGAAAGCAAGATCAGAGTTGATCAGACAGCTGCTGACAAGCTTCCCTGAAAGCAGCACACAAAGGGATTGCTGCATTGAAGAGTCTATTTATGTTTCTGTTAGAAATAAGCTAATTTGTTTTGTACGATATCAGGAGAAAAATCTTCAAAGCAAAGCTTGGAAGGTTCCATTTCCTGCTTGCTGTCCTTGGTTAGCTGATGTATAATAATTAATGGAACTTTTGTTTAAATAACTAGCTCCTCAATACACCATGAAGTAGTGTATAACATAAGTTATGTTTTATTTAGGTATAATAAATAGTTTTTTTGAGAAGCCTGATTTTATTACTGTCTTCAGTTAGTGTGAACTAGGGAAAATGAACAAGGAGCCTTTAAAAGAGGAAGAACACTTTGAAAGCTTCCCCATCCCTTTTCTCCCCAAATCTCCAAAGACAACAACTCAGTAGGCATAGCAGTTTCATAGCAAATGAAAAAATACCCAAACCAAGTATCAGTCTAATAAAAATATCACTGTGGTTGATCATTTCGAGTTGTTTTTCCTTTGTTATAACAGGTCTAATATTAGTCAAAACATAATCTTTTTTGTAGGGTAAGAAAAAAAAAAGATTTACCCTTGTCGGAGCTAATTAAGAGTTACACAATGTCAGTCCACAAATTTTGAGACATCCAAGGATGAGCAGCTGGAGAAAGAGAGATGCTTGTGGATGTGCTACCATTATCCAGGAGCCTTTAGGGTGAGAGTGTTCTCTTTACATCATGGCAGGAGTCCATGTAGAGTATGGTAGAGGCCACTGAGTTTGTCCAATATGGTTTGATGCAAGTAACTGCTTAGTAAAAGAAACTACAGTGACAGATAAGAGTCAATAATGCATAACTTTTGATAAATCATTATTTTTTGAAAAATACTACTCTATCACTTTAAACTTTGGAATTGTGATTTTATTATTTCAGGATATCAAATAAAAAACCTTCAAAACTCGTGCACAGAGGAAGTGGGACCTCTGTCCAGCTGCTGAAATACTGCTGGTACAGGAGAAACCTGGAACTCACTTTCATGCTTCTCAGTACATGTGATTTCTGAATCACCTAGTACACAGTAAGAAAAAAGAGTACTAGAAGAAACCACAAATGTTAGTATTCCCTATTGAGAGTGGGCATTAAATTTTAAGTAAAGATTTGCATGCATTGCTTTGCTGTTAAGTACCTGCTTTAAGAGATGATATAACCTCTGGGTGGATGGAGTATAGAATTGCCTCCGGTTGCCCAGGTAGATTTTTGCAGTGGCCTTTCTGTTTCATGTGTGCTCAGAATATATTGACCTGGCAGATATTCCTTAGGCGAAGAAATACAAAAATATACCTGTGTGCTCATATCTCAGTGGATCTTTGTTGACCAAGTATCTTTTAATATTATCTTTATTTTCTCCCATGATTGTGATCTTTGTTATGCATTCCATTTTTTTCACTCAGAAGTCAGCAGTATTCTTGACTTTCTATGAGAATGAAGCTTGACAAAATCTGTTTAAATATAGGCATGTGAACATTGAAGTGAGCTTGTTGAAAGGATGCTATTCATTTCAAATGCTTGATAAAAATATTGTCACAGAATAGAGCTATATAAGGTGTTTTGGCAGCTGCAGCAGTAGCATTTGAACATCTTCATAATTAGTGTTATCTAAAGCTTATTTACTATTCAGATTCACTAAGATTTGCCGCCAAATTAACAGTTTTTGCTCTCTTAGGACTTTTTAAATTACATGGTCCGGCACACAGTTTTATTTTCAGCTTGACTCAGTTCTCTTTTTATTTTTTAATGAAGCTGATTATTTGCTTATGTCTTTTAGTCTCTTTTTCTGATGTGCTGTCTTTTTTTTTTCCACAAATCCAAATATATACAGATTAGTAATTAATACTGAAAAACTCCTCAATCATGAATAGGTGAATGAAGAAGAAATCTATAGCATTTCATCAATATGATTATTACTGTTCCTTCTCCTGACCTGAGCTGTTACCTGGCAGCTGAGGAGCTCCATTAGAACGAGATATTTATGAAGCAGAAAACCCTGTTCATTACCACAAGTACAGTCAGAGATTTTTTGCTGCAAATTAGAATAGAATGTTACCCAAAACTCTGCTTGATTAGAATAGAATGAAGACCTTTTTTTTTGGCAAATGCTAAAAAAAGAAACCCTACCATTTTATCACAAAGGTTAAAGGACTTTAAAACAGTGGATTACAGACTGTTGTTTTTTTGTTGTTGTTGTTTTGTTTTTTTTTTTATTAGAAAGAAGATTAAGATTTTACCCAAGTTTACCCCTTGGCTTTTTAGTCCTGTGCTGAAAAAAGAGATTTGATTAATTCCTTTCCATTTTGTTGCTATATTCCCTCTATTGGCAAAAATATTGTCGGGCTGCTAGGTTATTCTATGTCCGCCATCAGGAAAGGCTGATGTCCAGCCTGCCTTTCCCAGATCCATCCCTTGCTCTGAGCCCTAGCTAGACCATCATTTCCAGACCAGAGCTATTTTGCATTGGTAATAACCACCTCACTGTGGGCATCACACGGAGGCCACCATGTGAAGGCATCCAGAGGAGAAATGCTTCTACAACATTGCAGGTAGTGAAAGGATTTTGAGTCTTGAAGTACAGGATTTATGTACTGGGTTTAAATCCACCTATGTTGAGTCTGTTTTGCCTGTGACAGTAATTGGTGAGCAACCTCCTCGTCCTTATCTCAACCCTTGAGCCCTTGTCCATCGTATTTTCTCCCCCTGTTCCTTTGAGGAGGGGGAGTGAGCGAGCAGTTGTGGTGGAGTTCGACTGCTCAGCTGGGTAAAACCACCACAGTCCTTTTTTGGCGCCCAAAGTGGGGCACGAGGAATTTGAGGTAAGGATGATAATTGGAAGAAGTAATGGGTAAAACATGGAGTGGATATTGACTAAGATTGTAATAGTTGTGAAGAATTTGTGATGTAATGGTTTTGAAGAATGTGTTGTAGTCATGTGGTGAAGGGACAAGGGGTGGAGTGTGTGTAGATTGTCCACTTTGTCGGTGTTGTGATGGTTATGTTAATTCTGGTGTGGGGAATTATTGGTTTTTTTGATGTAAGTGAAGGTTGTGATGATTGTGATGATGTGAAAGTATATCTTGATGATAATTCTTAAATATGCTTTTCACAGAGGTGAGGGGTAGAATGTATTGGGTTTACATGGTAAAGGTTTGGTAGCAGGGGGGCTACAGGGGTGTCTTCTGTGAGAAGATTCCAGAAGCTGCCCCATGTCAGATAAGAGCCAGCTCCAGCCGGCTCCAAAAGGGACCCGCTGCTGGCCAGA
>VXAL01001884.1:75793-90062 GCA_013399475.1 Chauna torquata
TGGAGGAGCCCACGGAGGAGCAGGTGGATGTGGCCTGAAGGAGGCTGCAGCCCAGTGAGAGCCCCGCAGGAGCAGGCTCTGGGTCGGAGCTGCAGCCCCTGGAGAGGAGCCCACGCAGGAGCAGGTGATCCGGTGGGAGCTGCCACCCGTGGGGGACCCGTGCTGGAGCAGTTTGCTCCTGAAGGATGGACCCCGTGGTATGGACCCATGTTGGAGCAGCTCTTGAAGAGCTGCAGCCGGTGGGAAGCCCACGCAGGACCCGTTCAGGAAGGACGGCATCCCGTGGGAGGGACCCCACGCTGGAGCAGCGGCAGAGTGACCACGAAGGAGCAGTGGAGACAAAGCGATACGGACTGACCGCAGCTCCCATTCCCAGTTCCCCTGCACTGCTCAGGGTGAGGACATAGAAGAGGTTGGGTGGGGGAAGGTTCTTCTAGTTTGCTTTTAGTTTCTTGCTGCTCTAGCCTGCTAATGATAGGCAATAAATTATGTTAATCTTCCTACATTGAGTCTGTTTTGCCCATGATAACAATTGATGAGCAATCTCCCTGTCCTTACCTCAACACTTGGGTCCTTGTCCATCATATTTTCTCCCCCTGTTCCTTTGAGGAGGGGGAGTGAGCGAGTAGTTGTGGTGGAGTTCGGCTGTTTGGCTGGGTAAAACCACCACACACATACATTTTGTAACACAATAATAGTAAAATGCCTATATATTTGTTTTCATGTGTGTTTCAAGAGATTCTTGTAAAACTAAGCATTTTGAGAGAACACAAGTGCTCTAGATTTAAAACAATCTAGATGAAATCCCTCTCCCTAATCCATCCGTTATGAGTTTCCTAGACTTTACAATTGCTTGGCTGAGAGATGTTGATATGTTCAAGATCACCATCATTCTGCTCATAGGCTTTAATGCACTGGTTCCAGTAAGTTGTATAAATATTTATGCAGTTGTATAAATACCTGGTTATAGCCAGTAACTCAGTTTCTAGTGTGCTTATTTACCTTTGAGATGAAGATGATCTCTGTGTAAGAAAGAGTTATTCGGGTGCAATTTAACACCAAAATGAATTCCTCAGGACATAAGACCATCACAACCCTTGTCATATTCAACTGCAAGAGCAAGGACTGTCTTTTTCACCCTTCCTTCCCTTGTGTACATACATAGCAGCCTTCACTCGTGCTCACAGTGATAACATTAAACACTATACACAACACTAATAAAAAGTACCTCAATCTAAAGCACTTAATTACGCACATAATTCTCTTTCTGGAATAGGAGGAAACACAAATGACAGACATTACTCAGTCATATTCTGGAAAGTGTCCATATGTTGGGGATGAAGATAGCTTTGAACTCTAGAATAAAACAGGCATTTTGCATGTTGGGAAAGTACATAAAGAAATTCTATATAAAAATGCAGTATAAGAAGAATTGAATTGTAATATTCATTGGTGGCTTTGTAGAGAAAAAATATATGAATTTCTAGGATTTCATTACACCTGCCTCTGATTCAGCACTCACTGCTGTCGGTTTAAGTCTCTTCCCTATCTAAATCAGTCTTTAGACCATGGGACCATGAACCTTGCAAGGGTCTGAAACAGTTGCATGAAACAGCGGGAGAGCATTGTAGCACTCTTGCCAACTTCTAATGAGGAAAGATGTGAGAGTGGGGCCACACTTCACCACTACTGGTCACCGCTGGAGTTCAGCAGATGTAGGATAGATCCCATGTGCTCTCCTTGAGCAGTCATCAGCAGAGAACGGCTGGATGAGTGAGAAGGCAGTTCCTCTACATCAATCACAAGTGCTGACTTCATATGAAAAGCCATAATGAGGTCCTCTGTTATTCTGCAAGTGGTAAATTGTCAAGCTATGAGAGGTAAGGCTTTAGCATGCAGCAGCTGACACCTCCTTTCACTCCTCTCTACTGATGTTAGACCCCAACCTTCCTGGTCTGCTGCATCACACTAATCCAGAGATTGTCCATGCCTTTGGAGGGATTTAGTCCCTTGATATAAGATTAAACAGGTATTTTTCAGAAGCACAAAATCAAAATATGCACTGAAACTCCCTGTATGTTATGTCAGATTTTTTGATGTCCCAAGAGGAATCTTTTTTGAAGTTTTCTGAGTTTTTCTCATGGAGGTTTATTTCTGTCTGTGTTTTGAGAATTTAAGTCTGTTTTATGCTTGCATATTCATTCTTGCTGTGACTTGTTAGTAAAGAGAAAGAAATGCTAAATATTTTATTTCCCTGTCTCTAATAAATCTATATTTTATAGTACTCACAGAAGCTTTGTCAGAGTGCTACCCTCATTTAAAACAAGGTAAAAAACATGCAAAGCTAAATCGGGCAATAATTTTTGACAGTCCTACACCTGAAAGCTGTGTGGGTGTCCTCTGAATCCTTCACAAAAGATGCTACTTGAGTGATAATAAAGGATTAAGAGTAATTATTTTCCCTTTGCTTGTTTTCCAAGATATGTAAGGAGAGAGACAAGAGATGACCAAGGTGGTTTACACTTACGCGTAATTTTCTTAATTCATCTGGAAATACCAGCTGACACTGCAGTGAAACGCTGAAATGGGCTGTCCCTGGATGCTGCGAGAGCTCTGTTGAGCAGAGGCTGGACAAACATGTATGGAGGGTAGCACTGCTCTTACTCAGTGTGGGGCTGGAGATGAGGATGCAGCAGCTTTATGGATATAAAGCATGTGCTTGATTTGAAATTAACAACTCAGCTTTGATATGTACATATAATAATTTGCTAAAAAGGAGCTGTCCTGGTTTCAGCTGGGCTAGAGTTAATTTCTTCCTAGTAGCTGGCGTGGTGCAGTGGGTTGGATTTAGGATGAGAATAATGCTGATAACGCACCGATGTTTTAGTTGCTGCAGAGCAGAGCTCACACAGAGCCAAGGTCTTTTCTGCTTCTCCTGCTGCCCTGCCAGGGAGGAGGCTGGGGGTGCACAAGGAGCTGGGAGGGGACAGGACCAGGACAGGTGACCCAGACAGGCCAGAGGGATGCCCCATACCATGTGGCTTCATGCTGAACTGTAAACTGGGGGGGCTGGCTGGGGTGAGGGGTGCCGCTGCTTGGGGACTGGCTGGGCATCAGTCAGCGGGTGGTGAGCAATTGCATTGCGCATCACTTGTTTTGTATACTCTTTTATCGTTGTTGTTGTTGTTATTATGATTACTTTCCCTGCCTTTTCTGTCCTGTTAAGCTGACTTTATCTCAACCTACAAGTTTTTACCTTCTCTTTTGCCGATTCTCTCCTGGTCTGCCGGGTTAGGGGCTGGGGGGAGGTGGGGGGATGGAGAGAAAGAAACGGCTGTGTGATGCTTAGCTGTCTGCCGGGTTAAACCACAACAGGAACCTAAAAATTCTCTTTAGTGCTCTGTTTGTCTACCTACATTGAAGAGCTTCACTACTGTCACTGGGATAGAAGGCCCCAGAAGCAGTACAGAAGCTGTTTGCAGCTCTACTGAGAAAATAACTTACTCCAGAGACTGTCCGTGACTGCAGGGCATCTGTTACAGGCCAGTAGGTAGAGGACAGAGAACATTACCTGTTAATAAATTAAGTCTCTTCCTGTTCCATCCTGCTGTGTTTCCTTTCTTGTTCCCCCTAGATGTTCTGTTGCTGGTAGAAATCCATTCCTGTGCTCTCAAGTGCTCTGCAAACTCCAAAATAGAGAAATTATTTTTAAGATAATAGTTACACAAATACAAAGACTGATATTTCCAGAAAATGACAGTTAGTGAGCAGCAACATTTATAAATCTACTATTGCCTGGTGGGGTAAGCATCCAGCAGTGCACAAGCACCTGACCCCCAATGACATCAGTAACAAAACCCCCATTGACTTGTAGGGAACCAGGATTTTGGCACTTACATTTAGCAGTTCAGCTGTGGAGTTTATGGCAAAAAGCAAGGTATTTGTATGTGACACTGACCACCCAGGAGATGGGCCAACAGCCCTGTCAGCTAGTGCAGAACAAAGGAGTTTTGAGATGAGTCTACACAATACACTGGCCACATTTGTGCAATTAGCCCATCATGACATGAGTCACGGGTAATAAAGAGCTGTCTGTAATCCCACGCAGTAACAGCAGGGCATGAGAAGGTGCAGCCCTGTCTCTGCAGATGGGATTCTTTAAAGAAACATGCAATCAGGTCACTTGAAATGTGTTAGGCATCCACATGGCCAAGCAAACAATGCAGCCAAACACCTGGAATCATCATGGGATTCATTAAAACAGATGCGTGACTAACAGGGAAATCCTGTAAGCTCAGTTTCCCCTTGTTGCTTTTAAACCTGCCCATCATTTTTCTGAGGCACTTACTGGGGCAAATCAATTTTAATTTTTTAATTTTTTTTCAATTAAACTCATTTTTTACAAGAATGAAATGTTCTGCTACATCTTGCTGAGTTGAGTCCCATATATGTGTGGATTAACAACATCAGAGTGATGGCTGTGGAGTGACAGGCAAGAGGTCATATGAAGTGGTCTACAACTGGCCTTTGAAATCATGCTAAAAAGTTCCGTTTTCAAGTTCAACAGGTTCCTGTGACTATCTTCAAGCTCTCAGAGAAGTTTTGAGTGTTGGCCCTGCTCCGTAGCTTGAAAGAGATTTGAAATCACTCATCTGCAGGATTTAAAAACAACAAAACCTAGAACCTAAGACTTTCTGCTCTTCTTGGGTCTCGGTGTAGGTAGCTTGGTTAGCTTCAACTCATAGTCACTTCCATAAAAATAGTTTGTGAAGGAGACCATCATTCTCGCAGTAGTATGTGTTTTCAATGATGCATTCAGGCTGACAGGTTTACGACAATCCTGCTGTCAAGGAATAAACAACTCTCTTGCTAGTTTTGCATTCCTTCTCACTAGGAAATATTAATAGTGTATTAACTGAGCTATTAACACAGTTATCATTACTGTTGTACTTCTGTGTTGCTTTCTAAGTTGTTTTGATGGGACTTGTAGCAGTAACTGCTACTGTGTTTAAAATTCTGGATTAATTGATGTTTTGATTTAAGCAAGCATTTTAAAATGAACAAGTAATGATCTTTCCAGCAGAGAAGCACTGACAAAGTATTAATTCAAAAGGGCTCGTGATTACAGCAAAAAAGTTTGATCTGAGCGTCACCATATTAGACTTATCACTCTGCAATTGTCATCTGAACTGATTTACTGGAAGTTTGCTTAACTAAAGTACACAGGAGCAGAGTCTTCCTAGGACTTGTTCACTGTTCAGCATCAGGAAAATATCTGTAAGTCTATAAATGGCAAGCTAGAATTTTTATTGCTCATATTCACCAGAGAGAGAAGAAAGGGATTTAGAACATGTATTGTTTATATTTAAGCATTCACTGCATAAGCCTCCAAGACTGATGCTTGATGCTGTGCCAGGAACTCTACTCCCATCTCATGGTGAGCAGAGACCGCAGCAGCTCTGGGACCCTGACACTGGAATTTCTGTGTTTTGTGGGAACTTTGGATGTTTCCAAAATGTTTTCATTCCGTATCAGACAAAAAGTCAAGCAAAAGCACCACCTAGAATAAGATTTCTCCAGGTCATACACTTAAATATAAATGTACCGTTCATTCTATTTTGATTTAAACTTTTTGGCAACATGTATCACATGATCTGAATGTATTCCTTTGCTTTGAAGAGAATTCTTAGTGCTTTAAATTCATTCTCTAATGCTGCTGGGAAAAAAAATCATCTGTAAGTTACCATGAATAGTACAATTAAGTGAGAAAGAAGAAGGATCACTGAAGAATACACAAAAGCAACTCCACTGTTTATGAACTGCTTCTTCCTGGAAAAACAATCCTTCCTGAAGTGATATGTCTGTTCTGGGAATGACAAGGAAGAACAGTCCTTTCTTCTGTGTTGTGTCTACAGGTGAAGAGTAACATCGTAATAACCCATTTACAGTGGCAAATCTTCTGAAGAGAAATGAAAAAAATTATTTCCTTCTGAAGAGGATAAAAAACACTGGACACTTTTCTATCCATGGCCCAGGGATCCACGGGTGGGCACTCAGAAATGGTGACGAGACCTGCTTGGATGCTGGACTGTGAAACAGACTTCTCGGTTCTTGGGAAATGTTCCATTGCTACATCTGGCATGCAGAGCTGTGCTGGGAGGAGGTTAGAGTTTTAGTCAACAACTTCAATTAACACATCTTTGCTTGCTTCAAACTCATGCTTTAGGACATAATCGCTGATTGTTTTACGTGTTGTCTGCAATCATAGCTCATCTGGTATGAGCCAACTGACTCCCTCAGTGAGTAAACTTTGGCAAGGCTGGCTTTATTTCTGCCTTTACAGGCAGTAGGACTACCATTGGCACCTGAGTTTCGAGACTGCTAACTCACCTGGAGTCATCCAAAAGCATCCTACCCCTATAGGTTTTGTATAGAAGCATACTTAGGTGTTAGCCACTTGATCAAGTGCCATGGTATAGAAACCTGGCGGTCCTGACTAACATCAATGGCTCACCAGGGCAAGAAGACAATACAAAAGCACAGGGATGTTCACTTTAGGATGAAGAACTGAACCAGCCTTCCCTGGCACAGAGCCTTTTTCTGATGTGGCACCATCATCTCTGGCAACCAGGGGAAAGGCAACTGGCTGAAAACACATCTTTAAGGAAGATGAACCTTGCCCAGCATCACATCAGCCCA
Source organism: Chauna torquata (assembly GCA_013399475.1). Lineage (NCBI taxonomy): Eukaryota > Metazoa > Chordata > Aves > Anseriformes > Anhimidae > Chauna > Chauna torquata. The sequence continues at coordinate 82,493 of VXAL01001884.1, forward strand.
GTGAACCTTGTCTCAACACTGCCTAGGACCCTGGAAGACGTAAATTTTCTGACAGCTACATCTCTCAGAAAATACTGGAGGAGAATTCTGGAATAGAGACTCCTCTGTTTAAATTTTCTAGACTTGGACACCAATGAAACCTGTTAATGGTGTATGTCCATGGTCCATGGACAACTTTTGTGTGTCTTTGAAAGATACCTAAAAGAAATGGTGCTGTTGCTGGGTATCTTACATTGGTATACAAAGCCATGGAAAACTTGTAGAGGGATCTTCAAGCTGGAAAAGGCTGGAAACTTTTTCTGTTTGATTCCTTTGGATTTAAACTAGGGCTAAGAGCCCTCTATTAGATTTGTTTGTTCTTGCGTAAAGGTAAGGATCCTCTGTTTGATTTTATCTGACTTACTAAAGACAAATTGACACTAGTCACTTAAGTTCATGTTATTGACTTGTTCTGTTGTAGTAGACAATATGCAGCCTCTCTAAGCCCTGAAAATATTTCATTTCATTTCCTGGACTCCTCAGGCAGAGGTGGTGGGGTTTATTGACCTGGAAAACATTTATTTCCTAGATTCCTAAGGGAATGGCATTGGCCTCTTCTGGCCCTATCTTGTTGCTGTTACTTTGCCACTACGGTTTGTAATGTATATGATGCCTTGAGGTTTCTTTATTGCTTGTCTCTTGGTGTAGGCCAAAACCTACAGTTTTGTAATGTTCCTGAAGAAATTAATAAATTTGTCCCATCAGAATCATCTGTTACCTCTTGCCCCTCAAGACCTTCCTGGGGCTTTAGGTTTACCATTTCCTCCACCTTCTGTCCTGCCATTCTATAGAAGAAGGACTCCAGATGCAGTACTTACGGTAGGAAAGCACAGAGGTGATGTGAGGTATGGAGGAGAAGAGAAACTGTTTGTGGATTTATGACATTGCACAGACCAGCATAGTGTTAAGCCAAAAATTATCAGAGAGGAGTAAAAAGGACAAAGATCCTTTTAAGAGGCTTTTGGAAGTAGCCTGGGGAAAAGGATAGGCTGTGGGAGAGGGAAGCACATGGGAACTTGAGCAGACCCATCCAGAGAAATGATGCTTGTGACATGTAGGCTGAGAAGTCATGTATTTGGGCACTGGACAGTGGAAGCAGATCTGGTCCCAAACACGGTCTTCTTTCAGAGAAGCCCTGATATCCATAGGGATGGTTTCAAGATGGATTCATGAGGTCCTGAGCACTCTGTCCTGTTAACAGAATGTCTCCCCAACATCAGAGAAATTGTGCAGTGTGTGACAGGTTGCGATGATGCACACAGTGCTAGGGATGCTGGCAGCCAGGCATTCTCTCTAAATGTGTGTGTGTGTGTGTGTGTGTGTGTAAATGGCTGAGGCACACTCCACACCCACGCTGCAGAAGATGGGTAGATAACGAAGGAGGGCTCGCACTGGGTGAGTGGGAGCACACCACCCAACTGGTACCCAATTTGCAGTGTCACCACCATGTAGGCTCCTCTTCATGAGCAGCAAGACAGCATCGATATATCCCAGGCTCCTGTATCAGAATTCACCTGTATGTCTTCTTTTCAACTCTATTAACAGTATTTTCTTCTGAAAATTACTAGTCTCTACTAGCGTTACTCCCATTTGTGGTTAAAAACACAATATACCAAAATAGCTCTTTTTGATTTCTGTAATTCTGCATTGTTTTCTGATTTAAACCAATCCTACAAGTCCAGGCTTGGTATGTTAAGCAGTTTCCTTCTTGTGTTTCTTTAAATAAATTTTCTAGGAGCTAGTTGTATAAAACCTTTCAGTCATTTTTCTTTTTTTTATTCTCAGTTAATAAGTTATAAGGCTGTAGAGAGATTGAATGATAACAATTAAACTCAAGATCCAACAATCTTTTCGTAAGTAGAGCAAAAGATTTGGTTGAAAAGGCACTTCAGGTTTTTTCCTCTTACAGGATGGTGCTTGCAATCAAAATAGATTTGGTGGGGCTAAGATCTGTTTTTGGTTATGCTGGTGTATATCCACAGTGAAGCAGTGAAAACTCGTATGAAAAAGGAGGATTTGTGCAGAAAGCAGTGTCAAAGCAGGTGTGAGATCTATCTCACTGGAATTTTATATTTGGAAGAAGATTGCTGTCTTTAAGGACTCAAACAAGCATGTGCTTGCTTGTGACATTCTATACTTGGAGTTGAGAGGTGCTCATTTCAGCTTTCACAAACTGGTCTATATTCCTTTCAGGAAAAGCTGTTTTTTACAGATGAATTCAACATTTGGAAGGACAGACTGTGGGAACTGAAGTATTTCAGAAACATACTTAGAATTTGTTGAGTTTTAGAGGCAAATTAAGTAATTAAGCTTTCTTTTCTTGATGTATGACCTAGGCATAAAAGTCCTTATGAAACTGAGTAATTTCATTAAAGCGAAATCATTTTTATGTGAATATATTCATGTAAAATTAATTACATTTGCCGATTCATTTATCAAATTCAGAGTTTTTTTTTCTAAAATAAATAATATTTTAAAATTTCAGTACTCTAAACATTCATGAACAGTGCTATAAAAAAACCAGGACTTTTATGTGCTGCACATGTTTATTTTTTACTAAAGGAATAGGTTTAAACTCTGCATCTCCAGCAGACCATGTGTAAAAACTGATGGGTCAAACTCAACGCTAATTTGGGGATTTTTTTCATGGTTTTCACCCCCCTCAGTATTGAAGCGCTGGTTTATACCATACGGGACTTCATCAGTCCTTCAGAAAAAAAAATTCTGGGACAAGCCAAAGCTATACAACCAGCCCTTGGAAGATTTTAGCGCCATGGGAAGCCTATAGATATCCCTGCAGAGGGTGTGGCAGTGCAGGACATGTAAGGCTAGTGTATACAAGGGCAGAGAAATGCTGCCTTGAACAGAGGCAGGTGCAGGAGCCTAGCTGCCTGGCATCAGCTGAGCCCAGGCAAATCTGTTCCTGGCATTGCACAGGGCTGTTGGTTCAAATTAAAGGACTTTGAGCAATGATTAAACACAGGTGAAAGTTGAATTGTTTGCATGACTCAGGATGAGTGAGAGCAGCCAAGGGTGGGGAGGAGAGCATGAGGAGATCTGGGTGGATCAAGCACCGTGCAGATGCCATGATGGCAAGAGGGACTCAACAAGTCCAAGTCAGCACCCTCCTCTGGAAGGGGGATATTGAGCTCTTCATCCATCTGCTCCATTCTGAGCTACAGGGGATGATTTGGGGTGGAAGAAACAACAAGGCAGATGCTGCTGCAATATCAAAATAGACATCTTTTCAAAGTAGGCAAGAAAAGAAATAAAGGAAAAAAAAAAGTCAAAGAAGTGCAATGCTATTTCGTATTTTCTGTGTGAACTCCTTATTTCCCCCTATCCAGCTCAGAAGTCCCTAGTTTAGCACAGACATCTAATGAAGGAAGGACAGCCATATGATAGTTAAGCAGTATTAGGTATTTCCTTAGATGGGAACATGTATTGCTGTGTTAGTGAGGTTTTAACACCGGACAAAAAAGAAGTACTTCTCTAAATGATACATCAGCTTCTGAGTGCCAAAATGATGAAGAAGCCTCTATAAAAAGTGGCTACCTAACTGGCTATTGCAGATTTTGTGGTAATCCAGCTCCCTGGTCTGGCCATAAGTGGGATTATGTCCACTCTAAGGCTCCTCCTTCCCAGTTGCAGGAGCACTGCCATCACTCCTGTTGCTCATTCCAGCAGGCTGTGCAAATGGGCCATTAATTCATCTCAGGAGATTGAAAGCCTAAAAATGAACAATACCAGTAAGAAAAACAAAACAAAACAAAACAAATCCTACAGGTGAAAGCCAAGCATCACTTTAAAGGTGAAAAATTAATTTTGTATAATGCTGAATAAGCATCCACCTGATTTCCAAAGGTCCTAATAAAAATATTCACAGTTCTTTCTTTCTTTCCTTCAAAATGAAAAGGTCAAGTCTAGCTCTCCCTCTGCATCCTTTCTGAGGAACATTATCACATCATACTTGTTGATTACAACAGGAAAACTAAAGATCTCTTGTCCAAAGCAGCTGCAGTAATACTTTTTACTTTCAACCATTTTTTCATTATAACTCCTTCTACTTATTTACTGTTCCTTATTCTATGTTATAACTTAAATGATTATAAATATATGTAAAAAAAAAGAAACCTTAACAACAACCAAGAGTACTTTATACATTGTGTACTCAATTAAATTTGCTATTACTAGTTTATTTTGGTATGCCTTTCATCTGTCTAGATCTAGTCTCTTCTTCTGAATTCTTTTGTGTCTCTGTGGACTATCCTACTTTGGCTGTTCTGGTGTCATCTGCCCATGGTGGCAGGACGGCTTGGTGGGTCCTCAAGGAAGTTGCCAGCCCAGACACCCCATGTGCTGTGGGTGATAAGAAGTGTGAGGCAGTGATGCCCATGCCAGGGCTGGCTCAGTTGTGGATGGGCAGAAGCAGCTGAAGGGCTCAACAGGGCGGCTGCGGGGACACAGCCCCAGCTCTTGAACCTGCCCAGGTGCCCTCTGGGAGGGTGCAGGATGGTCTAGCCCAAAAGTACACCAGGGGCTCTTGTAACTGCTCATCACTGTTACATGTCATCATTCACGACCATGTCCCACTTTTAGGGATGTTTTATGGTACTGCTGAATTTGGACGTAACCATGTAGCTGATTCCATTGACCTGTCCTAGGCTCTTAAATATCATGGTGGGGACAACCCACAATAGGATGACTAATGCCCTCAACATCACCTAATCAATTAAAAACTAGAAAATTATTTTCTATATAGGGAAAGGAAAATAAAAGCTCTGGCAAAGGGATCCTTGACAATTTTGTCTTTGCCACAAAACAGAAAGCACATGTGCGTTGGTGGCATAATTTCCCAAAGGCAACCATGGGATGACTGGACAGCTACATTCCTGTCTGTCTGTCTGTGCATATGCAACTGCTGAATGCTATGGCTTTTAGTCTAATGGATATATACAAATTAAGAGCAATTGGGTCTTAAGGAGACTCAGCTTGAAGTTTTCTTAACAGAGCTTCTTAACACACAGTATAAAGGTCCAGTAAATGAAAGAATATATGTTTATGGTGGTTTTCTACCACATACAAAGGCAATAGGTTTCCATTACTGGATAAGTAAGAGCAATTAATGTTGTATGGCATTTATGTGCTGGATTTGAAATGTTAGTAAACTAGGCAATAGAACTGTTTAAACGTGAAGTGTCCTTGCAAGACACTAATGAAGTTGTGCTATGCTTTAAGCTATTCAGTGTTGTCAGATGTTCCTTTCCCCTGTGTCTGGTGATCTTGCAACATAGAAGTGTTGCAAGTAAAGTGGTAAACGGGAGGATTAGCTGTAGGAAGTACTGAGTAGTTGTGGCTAATACATGCACATGGAAATGCCACCACTGGGGGTAAAGGCAACTTGTTTACAGATTTGGTTGGAGAACTGTTTTCCACCACAGATGTATCAGATATTTCTCTTTCATACAGTGTCCCTTGAGCAACATACAAGCCAGAGATTACTTTCACCATGCTTGTATGAGTCCCTTTTTGATGTTAGTTACAGGGCGAGGCACAACCTCCCTGCACGTGGCCACCTACAAGTTGAGGTCATTATGAGCTAGATTGTTAATTGTCTATTGCTAATGAGAACAGACAGGCATTTCCAGAACGTGGCTTGTTGCACCAGTTTTAAGAAACTGTGTTGTGTTGCAGAGTGGAAGGACCCCAGAAGCACCTGCCACCACCGGTTACAGAGGGATCTTACCCGACTAGCTCAGACGAGATGCCTAAGTCCCAGATGGCCCAAGATAGATAAAAGAATATGAAGCTTTGATCTTCTTGTGCTTATTGCACAAGTATGAGCTGTTTCCTATAATAACTTCAATGACTTATATATGACAGTTTAGGAGGAGGAAGCTAATTAACAACAGATATTTAACTGTCCTGTCTTTAGCTAACAGTTTGTAGTAAGAAGAACAATTATAAATAATAATAAAATGCTGGAGAGAAGCCAATTCAACATATGCAATGTGGTTTTTAGCTGGAATTTATTCAGTTTCCAAAGTGCGTACTGTAACTCCTACAAATTTACAATAGGTTCCGTAAATCTGACAGTCTGTGCAAAGTAATGTGGTTATAAGCTTACGCTGTACCTGGTACATTGTGATTTCAGGACAGGTTTTATAATCGAATGGCTCAGAGCTGTGGATTACACAACAGCCCAGTCCTTACTTTCAGAGCATCTCAGCATGCAATGCAAGAGAGGAGAGCAAGCTCTTTATTTAACTAATACATTGACTTGAATTGACCTGCCATATATATGCATATCTGATATACATAGTCAGGATTTGGGGGGAAATATAACAGCAATCAATTTTTTTAAGGGTGTGGCTCTATCCCTCAAATTTCTCAAACAGCAACAATGTAAATTTATGGCGTCCTCCCAGTTCAGAAAAATTGAAACCTGCACACAATATTGCTTCAGCTCTCCAGGTGGTGGCACCCAAACCCTGTTTCTCTGTAAGGTAATTAAAAAAATAAAAAATGCCCTGAGAAATCTAAGGGAGGCAAACGGTTTAATCCTTATCATTTGTTCCATTTGTAAATAAGCATTTAAACCTTTTTTTTTTTTTTTAAGAGTCATACTTGAAAGGAATCATCAAACTCTTTTAAAACTAGGACTTCTTATCATTGTTACTTATGATACCTCATTTCTTTTCTTTAAGCTTTTTTAAATACTCGATCATTCTGTGCATAGAATTATTATTTCTTGCACTATTTACTCATGATAATAAATGAAATGACAAAGAATAGAGACAAAGGTCTCATGCTTGCAGGGAACAGTGGATAAATGTATTTGTTTGTACTGTGGGTTTGCAGTTCCACTAGAAGGAGCACTTGACATTTTGATGAGTGTCTCCAGGGAGAAAAGGTACTAACTTCAGAACTTAGTTTTAATTATACTAAGGAGATTACTTTATTCAGAAGCATCCCACTGGTAAGGTGCAGCATTTCCTGAAACAGTTTAGTGGAAAATGCCACATTAATCAGTTCGTTATTTCACTCAAATGGCTTAACGATGGGAAGAAGTTGAAAGCACTGTAGTATGAAAGCAAAAAGAGATAGAATGCTCATTTAAGGGAGCAGGATCACATTTAAATGACCTCTTTCGAGTGTACATTTTTGAGAGGGGAATGACAGTGGTGGGAAGGCAATACTGTTTTATTCTTGTTAGTATGCTGATACCCATGGCTCTGGTGCTGTGCTCAGGTGGAAGAAGACACCATGCATGCCTGAAAAGCACACAGCACTGCAAGTTGTGCCCGTGGTCCATAACCAATTGCAGCATAAATATAATCTGGTCTAAAACAATTTGCATGTTGACATTTAGGCTGTCAGGCTCAGAACTGTAGTTAATGGAGAAGGCAGAGCAAGCATCTCCAGATCTGCTTTGGTTTGTCTGCCATTACAGTTAAAACATGAGACCACAAGCATTCTGATGGAGTTCTTCCCTTCCCTTCCCTTCCCTTCCCTTCCCTTCCCTTCCCTT
>VXAL01001884.1:90293-106117 GCA_013399475.1 Chauna torquata
CTCTTCTCCTCTCCTCTCCTCTCCTCTCCTCTCCTCTCCTCTTCTCTTCAGGACAAAGGCCAACTGGAGCCAACTGTTTTTAAATAGGCAAAGAAATGAACACAAGGTATATGAGTGTGAGTTATGGCACTCACTGCACTTCCACATTTCACATACAGATCTGGCTGTTTTTATGTTCTTATGTGAACTCCATAGGCATTTGAGCTCTCTCTATACATGATGCAAAAGATTGCCCATGTGTTTTGCTGTTACATTCATGTGCCTAAACATTTTATTACCCTGTCCTTCCTCCCCATGTTCCCTCATTCCCACCTTCAGCCCCAGGCCATCAGAAAAGATTTTGCACAGCTAGTTCAATCCCAAGATACTTGAAGTGAAATAATGTTTCAATATATGTCAGTCAAACTATTAGCATCATAAAGGATCACAGTGTGGGCTGCAATTTTGCTGAAGTGGTGACATGTGAAAGTCTCTCCATGAAGAGTGGTGATGTCCTTAGCAGTACACGCACGCTGGTGCCAGTAAGCACGTGCAGCTAAGAGAAACTGGAAGTCATGCTGCAAATTTCAGCTACACCACTTTGGTCCTCTTCAAACAGAGAAGAGGGTTGCAGCAAATGGCCTTTTAGAGTGATGATATTAATGGAGAAGATAAATCCAAGAAAACAGAAGGATCCTGGAAGTCCTTCCTCAACTCACTACCACTGATATACAGCCAAATTGCACTATCTGCATTTTGCTAATGGACATGGTCTAGGAAAGTGCCTAGAAGTCAACAAGGTGATAAATAACAGCAAATGTAGATTTGTCAAGATTAGGTCATGTCAAAACAGTCTCATTTCCTTTTATGACAATATAAGTGGCTTTGTGGTAAAGGGAATATCTGAAGATGTGATATATCTTGACTTCATATCACATATCTTGACCAGCAACATGATGTTCAACAACAGCAAGTGCCAGATCGTGTACCTGGGAAGCCCTGGCTATATGTACAGACTGGGGGACGAGAGGCTGGAGAGCAGCCCCACAGAAAGGGATCTGGGGGCTCTGGTCAACGGCAATTTGAACACGAGTCAGCAGTGTGCCCTGGCAGCCAGGAGGGCCAGCCGTGCCCTGGGTGCATCAGGCACGGCACTGCTGGCCGGGCGAGGGGAGGGATTGTCCCGCTGTGCTCTGCCTGGTGCGGCCTCACCTCGAGCACTGTGTGCAGGTTTGGGCACCACAGGATGAGAAGGACATGGAACTATCAGAGAGTGTCCAAAGGAGGGCTACAGAGATGGGGAAGGGTCTGGAGGGGAGGAAGCATGAGGAGCGGCTGAGGTCACTTGGGTTGTTCAGCCCAGAGAAGAGGAGATGAGGGGAGGCCTCATGGCGGCCTGCAGCTTCCTCACGAGGGGAGCGGAGGGGCAGGCGCTGATCTCTGCTCTCTGGTGACAGCGACAGGACCCCAGGGAACGGCATGGAGCTGTGACAGGGGAGGGTCAGGCTGGGTGTTAGGAAAAGGTTCTTCACTGAGAGGGTGGTCGGGCACTGGAACAGGCTCCCCAGGGCAGTGGTCACGGCACCGAGCCTGCCGGCGTTCCAGAAGCGTTTGGACACCGCTCTCAGTCATCTGGTCTGGTTTTTGAGTGGTCCTGTGTGGAGCCAGGAGTTGGACTCAATGATCCTTGTGGGTCCCTTCCAACTCAGGATATTCTATGATTCTATATTTTAGTGGGTCTTTTTGCACTCTCTCCCATGGCACAGTAATAAGCTAGGTAAGAAAACTTTGTCCAGGAGAAACTGTTGAAAAAGACACAGGTCTTGAGAACACCTTCCTCCAGGAAAAACAATCAATGGTTCACCACCAGCTTGGCCACACATATCAAGTGTTTTGTTTTTTTTTTTCCCCAGGGCTCAGTCTTGTGTTGGCTGCTATTGACTTCGATAATGACTTGGTTGAAAAACAGGAAAGGATGCTTGCAGTATTTTCATATGTCTAAGCTAGGAGGGATAGCAAATATTTTGGATGGCAAAGGTAGAATTCAAAAGGATCTCAATGAGTAGAGATTACCGGTCTGAAATAAATAGGCTGCTATTCAATGAAAATAAGTGGAAGTGGCTACTCATTGACTGAAGAAATAACCTGCAGTGCTATGCGAAGGGGAGCAATTAGACAGGGAGCAGTACCACAAATGAGGATCTGCAGCTTTTAGCAAGTCACAGCGAATGGAACTTAACAGTGTCATGATGCTGTAAAAAAGGAAAGCTCATGGTGGAATGTATAAAAGCTGAGCTATGTAAGGTGTGTAAAGAAATCCTGCCATGCTGTTGAGCACTAGAAAGGATTCAGCTGAACTGTAGCCTTCGCTTCTACATGGCACACACAAAAAAATTTGTGGTACCAGTGGAGCGAGTCCAAAGCAGAACAAGAGGAATCATCAAAAGCTGAGAAAACATGGATTATGAAGAGAGACTTAAAGCTGAGATTCAGTTATTCAAAGGAGTGCAGCCTAAAGGGATGCTTGCTAAGAGTTTCCTAGCAGGCAAAAGGCTACTAAAAGCAGTAAGAGGGTGTGCTATTGTGCATGTTCACTGAAGAGTAGGTAGCAAGTCCGGTGTGTAAATGGTAGCAAAGAAGATTTAGATTAGGTTGTACAGAAATTTTCTGTATGTGAGCAAAGGCAACAGCTACAGTGCCTAGGAAGCTACAGGATTTCCATCTCTGGAAGTCTTTTAGGAACACTGGTTGAGACTATCTCATTTTGGAGGAGTGAAATAGGTTAGCTGCTGTCTTAGCCTTATTGTTGTTAGTGTTAGTGACCATCTGTCAATCTGCAGCAAGCAACATAAAAAAAGAGATTGTACAGTGGTTTTATATCAGATATATGGTCTGATTTTCAGACATCTGGTCTAATTTTGGAGTGACCCAGTGTGGAGCCAGGAGCTGGACTCGATGATCCTTGTGAGTCCCTTCTAGCTCAGGATATTCTATGATACCATGACTCTATGATTTATATTACTAGGACCCTGAAAGTCAGAAATGTACTGTAGAGTATTAATTTATGCTTTCAAGTAGTATAAACCACTAGAGCTAACCTGAGAAGCAAAGAAATAAAAGCAAGGTTGGAGGAGATTTCCAGGCAAGGTTAATAGACCTAAATATGTATCATTTGTTTAGACAGTCATTACAAATGAAAAACCATGAAAAGTACAGTCATGGAGAAGAGCGAGAACAGCTTTGTGTGTTAGGTACAGGTAAGTAGGCAGAGATGGGTGGCTATCAGAAATGGAAGTTGATTTAATACCATCAGAAAGACCCCAGCCCTCATGAACACGAGACATTATTAAGTATTCTCTGTCAGGATGTACTGGAAACCCAGCATAAACCCGTCTATTATTGATGCCTTCAGTGCTTCAGTAAAGAAGGATTCCACCTTCCACTGCTAGTGAGAAAGATTGCTGCACACAGTATTATCTTTCTCTGACTTTGAACATTTTATTAGAAATCCTGTTTGTTTCTTTTGTTGTCATGTTAGTCACAAATTCTGAAACTCCCAGCAAGTTTTCCACTCATTAGTCCCAATTAATACATATACCTTCAAATAGTGATTGCTTCAAACTGAGGTAATCATATTTGATATTCGTTAAACATGGAAAAGAAATGCTACATTTAGAGATTTTTGTCTTCAAAGAGTAATTTCTTCTAAAGTTGCCTGAATCAGAAGCTGAGCTGTATCTACCAGTAAAGAGCAAAAAGTACTGCTAGCCATGCTATGACCATTAAAAGAAATGATGACAGGAGGATGTGGATTCTGGGTAACATCTCAATACGAGGAGGCTGGACTTCACAAAGGTGTCCTCACACTCAGCTCTGTTTGCTTCATCTTACCACCTGGGCAACTGCCTGAGTTCCTCTGTTTTTTTCCCCTCCTTTCTCATCATTTCTGGGATTTCTCGTTCATCATTGCTGAATAAGAGTCCAAGGCTCCTTTTAGAAGGGAGGAGAACTGCAGCTGGCTGTCAAGCAATGCACACAAACATTGTGTCTATAGGCTGTATAAGCTGTAATCATACTATTGCTATCGGTATTAGTTAACTGCTATCACACACTGCAGAGTTAAGAGTCATGTTTTCTGAGTTGCCAGTATTTCATCCCAAACTTCCTGTCTCCACGTCTTTGGAGGTGAAGAGACTATCCTTTATCAAAAACAAAATAGCCTTTTGGTGTCTCTGGACACTAATAGATATTGAGCCAAATAATTGAGATGGACCTGCAGGGTCTTGCAGTGCCATGCTCAGAGACACACCACAGCAGGCGCCTTTCTAGCCTTTTCTCCTGTTTTTCCTGATTTTACTCTTCAGTTCTGCCTGTGGAAGTGTTGGGAGTCTTTGCCTCCTTTGCCACCTGCTAATCCCACTTGCACACACCAGTTCGGTTGTGGTTTGCTGCGGAGAGTTAGCCCTTTTATCCCTGTGGGATGTCTGATTTTCTTGAGTTTAATATTTCTGGGATAGTAATTAATTTGATCAAGTTTGTGCTCCCCACACCACTCCCATTACTGTTTGTATTAGTGGTGTAATTATTTCTCCATCAGTAAAGAAATATAAGAAAGGTGCTGTGAAAGGGCACTGCAGAACAGGTGAAGCCAATATTTTGCTTTCTTCTTCCTCCTCTCTTTTCAAACACTGCCCTTCAAAAACTTTCCCTCAAACCTCCTTCCAGTGGCTAGAAGAGACAAGAAGCCTTCAATTTTATTCTAAAAAAAAAACACAAAAAAATATAAGATCACCTTCTCCCCTGGCCATGACCTCTTGCTGGATCCTCCAGCACTGAGCCTTGCACGAGATGAGCCTCTGTCCTTGCACTGGGTGTCCCCAGGACCTCCAGCCAGTGGGGAGGGAACCCTGAGCAGAGCTGCTGCTTCTTAAAGCAGCCTTGAGTCTCAGTGCGTCTTGAGGATTATATATCTCATCCCTCACCTTATTTTCTTGTGCTTTAAAACATAAGCTTTCTGGTTGCCCAGAGAGATGGTGGAGTCTCCTTCCTTGGAAACCTTTAAAAGTCAGGACACGGACCTGGGCAGCTTGCTCTAGGAGTCCCTGCCTGAGCAGGGTGGATGGACAAGATGAACTGCAGAGGTCCCTTCCAATCTTACTCATTTTATGATTCTGTGATTCTGTAAGCTTTTGCCTCTTTTGTATTTTAGGCACTTCAGCTGGGCTTTGTGGTTATGAAGCCTTTGGGGCATTTCATGGTAACAAGCAGATGTTTTTTTCCTTAGGATTTCCAACTGGAATTCTGTACGTCTCTCATCACCCCTGATGTTTACGGTTCCAGTTTGCTCTAATTATTCCCAAGGGTACAAATAGGCAGGTACTCAGTTGCCACTAATGGATGCTTGGCTGCCACTGCTTTTTAGTGATTATGAAATTTAAAAACTCACATGGGAAAAAGTAGTCATACTTTCTTTAAGAAGTGTTGACAGCCTGAGGTTTAACCACTACAGCTACTTTGTAATGACTAAGTCTATCTTCTGTCATTTCAAATAATGGTCAAAATTCTGCTGTCAGCTATCTTTGGAAAATTCCCCAGAATTCTTCAGGCTTATGTTGCTTTAGGGGACTTTCCCCCAATGTTCTCTTGCAAGACACCCAGCTGGATAAAATCTATAAAGATATTGAAGATAGGATATTGACAGAACTGATGGGAAATGGAAGCATGAAATAAACCAACAGAGGATGCTTGACATACATCAGTGTCTCACGTTGCTATAAATTTATATCACACCACTAAATTCACTGGCATCAGCTGAGCTACTCTAGAATCACACCATGAAACCTGTGGATGTCACCTGGCTTCTCCAAGCAGAGGTCACCAGAACATGAGAGAAATGAAAAGGTAGTTTTTATGTGCTAAACCAGAGTTTGAGTTACAGCTTCTCTTGATTTAGCTGCAATTAAGGATTGTAGGAAAGAAAATAAGAGAGAGACAGAAGAAGAGGAAACATAATCTAGAAGGAAAGAAGTTGCAGGAGGGTTGACTGAACAGTATCTGGTGCTTTCACTGTTGGGATTCAAAGGGCAGGACCTGTGGGACTGATTACAGATAATGATTTTATGTGGATATGGAGAGTGCCTCTATATCAAAAGATGGGAGAAAGAAGACTACTTCAAGTGAAAAGATTTTATTTGTGGAAGCAATGCAAGTAAATGGAAAATATAAAGAAGTTGTGAGGCAAATGTGAAATTAAACAAATATTTCTTATGAAAAGAAATCCCAGGAATTAGAACAGGACGCAAAGGCTCTGGATATATGAGATCTCTCCCCAGACTTTCTGAAGTCAGGTCAACTGTTGGCTGTGGGACTTCAGGTCTCACAGGTCTCTTAGTTCTAATTCACCAGTGAACCAGGAAAAATAAATAAATAAATAAGCCAGAAAACTGGTAAACAAACCAATCCAACACCCATAGCAATGGTGTGCCACTTCTACATTGCTACAGGATAGACTGTAAGGTCTTCAGGGAAGAAACTTTCTTGTGGTTTGTTCATTATGCAGTTACTGAGAGCTGAAGGTAATATTGCAAGGTAAGTAATAAAAAAAAGTCTCCCTCTTATCAAGGAGAAAACCTTCAAGGGTAAAGGCTTCTGGAAGGAAGTGCTACAGAAGAAAATATCAAGCTTCAAAAGCAGCTACCACAAACGAGCTTTTAATTAGAAGGAGAATAAAGAGAAACAGCTGAAGAAAGCTAATCATAGGGGAAAGAAGAAGCAGAGAGGCCTACTTGATATTTCTTCTTCTTTTTTTTTTTTTTTTAGATACTGCATTTTATTGTTTATGAAGCAAATGCTTAAACAAGCATTACTGGTGTTGTCAGTAATACTGTAACATTTGCCTTCAGTCCCTTTGCTGCTCAGGGAACATGTCAGATTTTCAGCACATTTAGTCTTGCCATTTACTTCACAAATCACAGCTGCAGAGTGGTACAACCAAGCCAATTTTACACGAAATGAAAAGCTGAGGAAAATGAAATTTCTCAGTGGTGTTTCCGGGTATTCTGAGTTAGGATAATTTTCTCATTAATTTGGTTCTGTGAAGAGGTAAACTGTAAAAACATAGTATTTCTGTAAGATTAAATAATAAAGATCACCAGTGACAGTTAAAGAATACAGGATTTTTAGCTTTGTCCTAGTGTAAGTTTTTATCAACAGAATATTTTTCAGAATACAAGCACATTTTAAAAGTGCAGATAGCAGGAGACGGATGTAAAAGACAAAAAATCTGAAGCCCTCAATGCAAATTCACAAACTGACTGTTGAACTGAGATAAACTATCTTCTTTTAAATGACTTACCTTTAGTCAAAGTGCTTCTCACTATAAATATTTTACCTTGGATGGTAATGTTAAGCTTTATTTTTAAGATATTTGCAGTGGCCTTCAGGGCATAGAGTAGAAAGAAGCTTGTTGTGCTGAAGGAAATGTTGATGCTGAAGTCTAGGTCTTGGATACAGGCAGCCTGTATAGCGGTCTCTGGCTAATCCAGCAGCTAGAAAACAATGCTGTAGGAATGCACCATTTTTTACCAATAAGAATTTAATTCTGTATGTTTCTTTTGCAGGGGTTAAAGTGCTGAAGGATTAAGATATTGGGAAAGGAAGCTTATTTTCCTCCTTGTTTGTGAGAACTGCAGGTAATTCTAATCAACAGGGGTCAAACACACAGTGTATCACAACAGAGTAACAGCCATAGACAAAAACATCCCTAAACCACAGCTGTACTGTAGTAAGACCAACACATTCAGAAACACACACTTGACTTAGCTCTTGTCTTACTGAAGCCAAGGTTTCCATGCTCCAAATTCCCCTCTAGGAACTTTGCTGTTGTTTAAAACTGCATTTGGAAGATACTAGAAGATGAAGGTGATGGGTGACAATTTAAAATCTCTATACATACATACCAAGGAGAAGAGCAGAGTGAGGTCCAGTCCTTTTGAAAATCAACTTGAGTGTTTCCAGTGCCTGCTACAGAACAAGGATTTTTCCCTGATCGTTATTCTGATAACTGGCATATAGTAAAGGCTCTTATGTAATAGAGGAAGTGATTTTGCAATGTTTTGCAGGAGGAAACATGCCGTAAGTCATCCTGATCTAACAGCTCAGGTGTATGTTCAATCGATATCTTATATATTCCTTCAATATTGTATGTCCTGTGTTTCCACAGAAGCATAATGACTATTAAAAAAAATACATTTTGGATGAATATATTAGCATGTAATTTTATTGATAATAGTATATTATTTAATTATGTCTATATGATAGCATTTCATATTATAGAGAACAATAATATCTTTTGGCAAAATTCAGGTTTCAGTGAATTTGAAAGAACATGGCTTTTCTAACATTTTTCTTATTTCTCCAGTCTTATTCCAATGGGAGACACATTTGCATTGATACTAACCAATAATTCCATCTTCCGCTTAGTTTTTATCTGAAGTAAACTAGTATCGTTTTGCAATTCATTTGTTGAGAGAACAGAAGGGGTAATTGCACCAAGGAAGCGATGAAGAGTAAAGCAAACTCTGCTTTATCCTATTTTTTCCTGCTAATTACTTTGTAGGTTGCCATCCCTTTTCAGATAAAGATACACTAGTACTCCTATCCACAGTACAGCAAATGAGTGGAAAGCACCTTCAGAGATACACTCATTTTCTCCCTTACACCACTGCTAGTGTCAGCAATGAATTTGTCTGGAAATGCAGCTCTTTTTCTCTGTAACTGGACAGGTGTTTTGCTATCGATTTCAGTAAGATCCATTTTTTACCTTTGCATTTTCTGAATTTTGCAGCTCGTATTCTGAATTGTTGCTCTGAACAGAATACTGCTGAGAAAGCAGAGACACATATCTGTAAGTGAGGAATCTTCTATTTTAGTAGAGCATTTTCTAGAGTGTTAAAATTCAAGCCTGACAACATCAGGGATTTCTGAGCATTGCAGAAACGCTGCTTGGTCTGAGTTTAGTCTTTGTCCCTTTCATAGCACAGTTGGGTCTCTTCAGCTTTAGCTATCCACTCACCAATTCTGTAGCTGTGAACAGAAGCGTCGTTTTGCGTATCAGCTACCCTGTGCTTCGCATCAGTAATCTGTTCATAAAGCTGTTCAATTTGGAGGTGACACATCTGATTTGCTTGATGTTCACTTTTGCAGCAGGGCAAAATTGGGAGGAATGTGAGGCAGAGCACTAGCTGAGGCTGTCTTCATACAGCAATGAGGCAATGAGGAAAAAAGGACACTACAAGACCACAGAAAGAGTTTAAAAGCAAATTAACACTGCTTGCAATTAGCAGCTCATGAGAAAAACTGAAGAGCAAAACCTTCAAAATGGACAATGTGATGACACCTTCTTAGGTTGAAAGTCTTGCAGAAATACTCCCCAGTGTATAAGTATGGTATGCATACCATTAAAAGTATTACAGAGGTTGAAAGAATAACGTCACTTCTCCCCCAAAAGTAAATTCAAACAGTGTAGGCTACAATAATTCTTACTTAAGTTGTCAAATTGGGTGTGGTTAATTGAATGATCTGACTGAATGAGCATCCCAGCATGTTTCAAAACACGATCAACAAGCCTGCAAAATGCAATGTCATGCCTCCCATCTTGCTGAACAAGTGTTCTCTGCATTCAGTTGTGAAGTTAACCCTCCAGATGCCCTAGATTTTCCTCATACCCTCGTTCTGATCCTGCCTCTGATCAAGGTCTGTAATGACCACCTCAGACCGATTAACACCTCATCCCCTACCTCTCTGTTCCTTCTGAAGTTGATGAATATGCTCTACAATTGAAACTGTCACTGACCCTCCCTTTTGTGGTGCTGTCTTCTCTTGTGTCTCTCCTGTGTGCGTTTTTGGGCGCACTGTATAAGAAGGACATAAGACTACCAGAGAGTGTCCAAAGGAGGGCTACAGAGATAGTGAAGGGTCTAGAGGGGAAGATGTATGAGGAGCGGCTGAGGTCACTTGGGTTGTTCAGCCCAGAGAAGAGGAGGCTGAGGGGAGGCCTCATGGCGGCCTGCAGCTTCCTCACAAGGGGAGCGGAGGGGCAGGCGCTGATCTCTTCTCTCTGGTGGCAGCAACAGGACCCCAGGGAACGGTAGGGAGCTGTGGCAGGGGAGGGTCAGGCTGGGTGTTAGGGAAAGGGTCTTCACCGAGAGGGTGGTCGGGCACTGGAACAGGCTCCCCAGGGCAGTGGTCACGGCACCGAGCCTGCTGGAGTTCCAGAAGCGTTGGGACAATGCTCTCAGTCATCTGGTCTGGTTTTTGAGTGGTCCTGTGTGGAGCCAGGAGTTGGACTCGATGACCTTTGTGGGTCCCTTCCAGCTCGGGATATTGTGTGATTCTGTGATTCTGTTCCTTCTCTCTAGCACCTCTTGAAGATTTGTTTTAGATGTTTACCCTCTGGGAATGATCCTCAGCCCGTGACTACTCTCAGTCTATGAACTTTCTTTAGATGGTATATTCTGCCTAATATGCTTCAACTACTACATTTAATCTGAATCAAAATCCCAATTCTTTGAAACTACTCTTTTACCCAAGACTAGTCTTCTTTGATCAAATACAGTGTTTCTGACTTCTCTTCTTTGGATATCTGATCATCAGCTTAAACAAGCACCTTTCAATCCCTCACCAGCTCCCATGCTTTTCTCAGTCACTGATTACACCATGGCCTTTTCTGTCACTCTGGTTCACAATCTGACTCCAAGTTTTAACCCTTTTTTCTGCCTTGCTCTGCTTACTTTCTACCACATTTTTCTCTCCAGTACTTTCTAGACTATAGCCCTTCCTATCTGTTCTTCTTATTTAACAGTTCCAGCCAGGTCCTCACCTGGATGCATCTTGGATACATTATTCTCATCCTGGTCTTTCCCGAACTTACGGCATCACCATTCAGCATTCCAAGAATAGATGAGCTCGTTTTCCTCATCTGTTGTGAATCTCTTCCTTATCCTGCTATTTACCATCACATGAAAGTTCTTGCTTTGTATCTCCCTCATGTTCATTGTCAGTGACAATTGCTTTGAACCTCCAATTCCCTTCTATTTCACAAGCACTTTTTCTTTCTTCCCCCCTACTGCTCCTTGCACTCAGACTGCTACCTTAGATTAAAGGCGAAAGCACAGCAAATATATGGATCAAGATCTAGTTCAGTCACATAAAACAAGAAGAGAAAAAAAAAAACAAAACAACAAAGTCATCTGCAATGGCTGTGTGGGAAGCAGTAGGAGGGCTTTTTTTTTTTTTTTTTTAGGTTTATTTACTTCACATTTTTCAAATGACTCAGAATAATGAGGCTGCAGCCCAGGCTTTATTGCTGTCCTTTTATCAGCTCTGCCTTCTCCCAGTGGTTAATGTGCCTCGGCTGTTCTGACTTCCCAAACATTTTGCCATGTAAAACTGTGTGACCAGCTATTGACCAAAGTTAAAATTTTAACCAAAGTCAAAATTCTTAAAAGTGGGATTTTGAGTTAAAATTAAAACAGTGTGACACTGGTTTGCTGCTGACCTGTAAAACTATGATAGTAATCAGGTTGGGGCACTGAAGATACCGTGTCGCTGCTTTAGTTAACTTTCATTGTGTATCCCTCCTGTTCTTGTACGGTTAAAAGTATGCCAAGGACATTATAGCTCAATGAAAAGTATTTTTTTGAATAAACATATTCAAATAAATAAACATTCATTTGCACTAGTACAGTGTCTTCAAATTTCTGGCAGACTGAGATAACATGCAGACATAAAAGGAAAGACAACTCCTTCTCAGAGGGGTTTATAACCTTAACATAAGTCAAGGTACAGTAGTCAAAACAAGGAAAAGGAGGCTCAGGAGGTAGTGAGTTGCAGAGGTCTGGCAGGTGTAACACAGCCAGTTTTTGGGAAGGCTTGCGATGTGCACTGGATAAAGGGCTTTTATGATGTTGTTAGCAGAGACAAAGGAACATGACAGGTATTTGAGTTTATCACTGCCCAACCCAGAATAAGCAAGCAGTGCTTAAAGGTCGTCATGCTATGTGAACCATAGGGAAAGGTTTGAAGGAAGAGCACTATGGATTTTGGTAAAACACTGCAGTTTTTACTGTTGTTTCAGTCCCTTTCTCCTCTCTTGCTCTTTATCAAATTCACTTGTACGTCCTTCTTCCTTTGAGATTGTAATATTTAATAGCTCCTAATAAGCAGAGGCTGTATCCACCTTTGTGGCTACACTTTCCTTGACACAAGCCAGCCCTTAAGCAGGGTGCAGCCTGTGATTACCAGGAAAAAGTCATTACATCTATTCTACAATTGCTTTGTTTGTAAAGTTAAGAAAAGTATTGAAATGTCAACAGCGAGAGCATCAAGATCCTTAAAAACCCTGCCTATACATCTCTCCTGTACAGTGAATGGGATATAAGCTAACAGAATGGTTTGCCTGGGCGTATAATTTAAACTGTCAATGGCTCAAATGTCCGGGTGGAGACCAATGTTAAGTGACGTTCCTCAGAGGTTGGTGTTGGGACTGGTACTGTTTAACAGCTTTGTCAGTGACATGGACACTGGGATCAAGAGCACCCTCAGCAAGTTTACAGACCACACCAAACTGTGTGGTGGGGTTGACATGCTGGAGGGAAGGGATGCCATCCAGACAGACCTTGACAGGCTTGAGAGGTGGACCCATGTGAACCGCATGAAGTTCCACAAGGCCAAGTGCAAGGTCCTGCACCTGGGTCAGGGCAATCCCAAGCACAAATATAGGCTGGACAGAGAATGGATTGAGAGCAGCCCTGAGCAGAAGGACTTAGGGGTGTTGGTTGATGAGAAACTCAACATGAGCCAGTAACATGCACTTGCAGCCTAGAAAGCCAACCATATCCTGGGCTGCATCAAAAGAAGTGCGGCCAGCAGGTTGAGGTAGGTGACTCTCCCCCTCTACTCCACTCTCTTGAGACATGACCTGTAGTACTGCATTCAGCACTAGGCCCTCAACATAAAAAGGACATGGACCTGTTAAAGCAGGTCCAGAGGAGGGCCACAAAATTTATCAGGAGGCTGGAACACCTCTCCTGTGAAGACAGGCTGAGAGAGCTTGGGATATTCAGCCTGGAGAAGAGAAGGCTCTGGGGGAGACCTTATAGCAGCCTTTCAGTACCTAAAGGGGGCCTACAAGAAAGCTGGAGAGGGACTATTTATCAGGGAGTGTAGTGACAGGACAAGGAGTAATGGCTTTAAACTGAAAGAGAGTAGATTTGGATTAGATATTTGGAAGAAATTCTTTACTGCAGGGTGATGAGACACTGGAATGGGCTGCCCAGAGAAGTTGTGGATGCCCCATCTCTGGAATTTTTCAAGGCCGGGTTGGATGAGCAAGCTGGTCTAGTGGGTGGCATCCCTGCCCATGGCAGGGGGGTTGGAACCAGGTAATCTTTAAGGTCCTTTCCAAGCCAAACGGTTCTATGGTTCTATAATTCTATGATCACACACCCTGCATTGTGTACTGCACATCACACACCAGCACCAGCACTGTTCTCGTTCCACACACCACATGCTCTGACTGTGCACTAACCATCTCTGCTCTCCATAAGATCCATCTGAAAGGGTACATCTGCTTTACTACTTTAAATCAGACATTTCATAACGTTTAAATGCTTGACATTGCAAATGTAAGTTATACTGTCTTTGCTTGTAATTTCCTTTTTATTTAAGGGGCTGGAAACAAATTCAGTAAAATTCAGTACAGCATCACTCTTCCTCAGAGTGGCTTAAGCCACAAGCGTTCAAAAGAGATCCGGCCCATGAATTCTGCGAAAATAATCAGATCTGCTGTTCCCAGCTGATGGGTGTTACCTAAAGGGGTGGCCGACTGCTGGGAACATGTACTTGGTCAGGTGGTCAGGGTAGCACAGCCTTGTTTCCCTGTTATGCCCTGTTACTGTGTTTCTGCTCCAGCACATTCTCAGCAGGCTGTCAAAATTTTCCCAAACCAGATGAGCTAGAAAAGGGAAATGGGGACTTCTGGCGGTGTGTGTTTTAGCAAAATCTAAACAAATTTCCTGGGATGAAGTAGATGTTCTTTGTAGTCTGAGGGATTTCTCCCCACTCAGCAATATGATGCCTGCAACAAATGGTAGTAGTGGCTCAGAGAAGAAAAGACTGGAAATTATTTAAACAAACAAATGAGTGAGTGGAATATTGTAGGCAGAAGGCCTAAACATAGGTGTTAATCTAAGCAACCACAATGTGATATTAAACAAGTCATAGTTTAGCTAGCCAATGTGCTCCTAACTGAGAATGGAAGAAAGACCCGCAAATGACAATGTTAGTTGTATTGCTTTATCAGTTTCCAGACAGTGCATTGGTGTCATATTGAGGATAAAATCCTGAACAGAACAGAATCCTTCACAAAATGCAAGCTCTTTAAGGGGAAGCAATTAATATGGCATTCTTAACGTTTAACATATATTTCACCAAGTTGATATAAATGCAAAGGAATACAGCTACACACCTTAGAGAAGGATTTTTTAAGGCAGAAAATGCAAAAATACTAAGAAAATAATAACGTGGCTAGACTCTACTAGTAAACAACTATTACATCAGTATAAGAGTATGTTCTTTTCCTTTTACATTACTAATCTGGAGCAGAGAGCGTAGTCTGTAGAAAGGGAAGGGAGGGACTTTATTTCAGAGGGTAATTGATTCTGAGTGATTTGCAAGGAGCAATCCACACACAGGCCTGTGTTCTGTAAGTTAGAGTTGTTGTTAAATAAGGAGGCAAACTATACTCACCATGAAGGTATGCCATAAACGCTGGGACGCAGATAAATCTATAGCACTTGACACTGACAAAGTTGCAGCTGAATGGGGTTTCTCTCTTCTCCTTCAACTGCGTGACTGTTTTTGAGTTTTCTTTTTACGCATTGTGCTGCTTTTGTGCTTATAGAAATGTACTCTTCCTTGTCGCTTGCCCTTATCAAACCAGTTTTTTTATGGAAGTCTGTTTAATGGCAGGCAGATAAATTTCAATCCTTTAAGGTTATGCTGCTCTCTTCAAAGGTTAGGACATATGCTGGAGTTAGGAGTTACCTTTTTTTGAGGTAGCTGCATTATGGCTTTTATAGACAGACTTGTAATGGCTCAGACATTCCTATGGAAATCCTGTATATTATTTTAAAATGATAGTCCTCAAGGAATTTGCTTCCATAGATAATTTATAAAGCATAATCTATTGCTGTTTACTTATAGTTTAGAAAAAAATATGTTCATTCTTGTGTGAATGGCACTACTGGCACCTAGTGAAGATACTAATACTAACCAGCCAGCAATTAACAGCTTCACAGAATATATCTTGCTTCCATAAAAGCAGCAAGCACATAAACTGGTGGGCAACCTGAGATTAAAGCTCTCAGCAAGAGCTAAAAACAAGCCCTGAGATGCTCCCTCTAAAGCAAAAAGCTGAGTGGCTGGAGGAGGCTGGTGCTTATCACATCCTGGGGAAGTGGCTTTCTGAGTCATGGTCTTTGCCAAGAAAACAAAATCTTGATATTATTTTACTTCTATTTTCTCTTTTTCTTTTTCTTTTNGGTATTTAAGTCATTTCTAATATTTCATAATGACTTATGAAGCTTTTTATGTTCCACACATGAGAAACACCTAAGGCAATCATCCCTAGAGCTGCTTGTAAGGTACCGTAATCTGCTGTGATAGGACATGATTTAAAAAGTGCTATTCCAGGATTTCAAATCTTAATTGGCCTGGAAGACTTGACATAATCCCTGTTAGCAGTTATATATAGTGATATATATATATATAGTATATATACATAT
>VXAL01001884.1:106190-137660 GCA_013399475.1 Chauna torquata
TATAATATAAAATGTATCTGATAGAGAAAAAAAAGATTTTTTTGGATTTCAACTCTAGATCAGGCCAAACGGGATTTCTTCATTTAGTCTTAGTTTATATTTCTAAGCAATATCCTCCTGAAGCCCAAAGATGAATACATTACATTCATGCAGATTAGAAGCCACAAATTTAGGGATCTTTTCTAAGATCTTTATCAGCAAAAAGTCAGTATTGTTTTAATATCAGCTTTGAAAAACAGCAATTCCCTTAAAGCAATGGCTATTTCAGAAAGAAGCAGATATCCAGAAGTTTCTGGATCTTCCCTTCATGGAAATGTTTCTAGTGTATTGTTCAGAAGTCAGTATTATGCATGACGTATCCAGCATTTTCCTCAGTGAACTGGAGGTAAGTGTAATGTTACATTGATCTAAAATTTGTGGAAGGCAAAATAACTCAAATAGGACTGTGAATAGTACAGTCACAAAGAGAGATCTCTTACCCTGAGCTGTTCCTTACTTGTATGCGTGGGAGCAGTAAATAGAAGGGGACGATAAACCTGACTGAGAAGGGTGTGACACTGCTGGGGCTGCACAGAAGTCTTTTGCATCTATTTGAGAAGAGCACTGGCAAAGTGGATATGGAAAAAACTCCAGAAAATATTTATAGGAAATGTTTTACAATGAGAAACTTCAAGAGCTTGAGCTATTTATCTTACCAACTTTAACTGTGAAAAATGACTTGGTTTCAATGTAGAGATGCCTCCAGGGGAAAAAATACAGAATATTATAAGTCCCTTAAGTTTCTCAGAGGAAGAACTAATAAAAAGATATGGTTGTGTTGAAACCAATTGAATTCAAATTGCTCTCTGATTTTAACAGTAAGGATGGATATCAACAGAGGAGATGGCTCCAAGTTCCTGCTTCTATATTATTTAGAGGAGGTATTTGACCCAGGGCAGCCCACATGCTTCTGGGGTTTTGGTAAAGCTGATCCAGAGCCCCCAGGTGGATGAATGGACCACGGTTGAGGAGAGAGCCAAGAATCTGATGAATCTGAGTTGACTCCCTCCAGCTCCCAAAAAGGGGTTGTGTGGGCCATCATTCATCTATGAATCACAATTTGAGAGCTGTGTGAGAGGTAAAAATATTTCTTATTTAAACAACTCTGTGCAAAGTTGGTTCATAATCAGCAAAATAATCCAATATTCCAGTCAGAATTTTCTTCAGCTAGGCTCATCTTGCTGCATCATGGCTCGCAAATATTAGTTTACTACAACCCAAGCTGATGTGGTTTTTGTTCTTCAGGAAAATTGAAACTGAATGTTGTAGAGAGCATTACAATCTATTCTTTATTTATATCTTTATTATTGTTGTTGTTATTGTTATTATTATGATATTTGAATGTTTTTATTATCCTTTGTTAAATGCTCACAATCTGCTTGGTATTGCAGAAGATGTAGTAGATGACACCTGCCCCCAAGTGCATATAATTTCAGGCTCTGGTCTGGTAATTTAAAATGCGTGGCTGGAATCCACATTAAAGTTAATGGTGCTCCACTTGAGCACAGCAGTCTGCCTGAGCATTATAAATTGCAGGATCGGGGCCATAAGTATTTGGAAGTGGATATAAGATTCCCCTTAGCATCCTGAAGTCAAAGCTTATGGCCAGAATGGGGAGTGAGATTTCCGTACTATGGAAGGTTAAAAGCACAGCTTTGAAACCAGGTGTTCAGCTTTACAGATTTGCCGTTTTTTTCCTTTATTTGGGTCAAAATCTTTCATGTGAACCAGATACTCCTTCAACCCAGCAGTCTACCATTGAAATGACTGCTTGTGTTGGCTTTGCTGTGGCAAGGGCTCTGAAAATCCCCCATGCTTCTGGAGCAGGGCTGGGAGATGCTGCTGAGAGATGCCTGGTGCTTTCAACATCCCTCACCAGCATTGGACAGGCTTGGAGCCTGGCGCCTGGACCAGCAGGACCATGGAGACACCTGTACCACTCCAGGTCTCCTAACAAGATCTGCAAGGATCCCCAAGTTTCCCTTTGGGGTCAGCAAAAGGGCCAACCCAAGATGTTTTAAGAAAGCAGTTTAGGTACAGTAAACAGGTGTTTTTGGAGGAAAGTATGTTCACCAGACAAATAATTCTCCTCCCATTTTGAGTCACTTTAATTACTCAAGCCTCGTTGAGTCCCGTTTATGTATGTGCTTAAAACAACAACAAAAAAAGCCTGAATTAAAATCTAGAAACAGTGGAAAGAATTTCCCTGTTGCACTTCAGTTTCACTAATTAGATAAAAAGGAACTGATGCAGCTGAGGAGGAGGACTGTGGGAGGGATTTGCACACAGGGCATTTGAGAAGGCACTGTTCCCACATAGCAAGGTGCCAGCACTGTGACTCTGAGCAGAATGCACAGCACCAGCTACCAAACGGGCAATTCTATATTTAGAAAAGCCTAGCAAAACCCACTGAGGATGGGATGTTGAACAGAAACAGCAATTTTCATCAGCATATTATCTTCCCCCTCTTTACACTGATTCTTTGGGAGAAAACAGCCAGCTAAACTCTAACTGCTGTTAGCAAAAATAGCAGCAACCCAACTGGAAGTAATTTCACTGTTGACTGCATTGCAGTGTATACAATTGATTTCATTCCAAATTCAGCACAGAGCAGAAGTATCATGGTTGGGTTGTCCTTGACCTCAGCCAGGTACAGTAGTCTCCTGGCCCAGTCATGGTTCAGGAATATTATTTCGCTCTCTGAAATGCCAAACAGCTTTTTTTTTCTTTTTTTCTTTTAAATTCTCTGTTCAGACGAGCTATGAATTTTCAAGCCAGCTCCAGAAGCTGCACTTAGTGGAACTGAACTGCCTCTTGTTAACTGGGCTGTCAATGGTCCCATTCCCTCTTACCTCCGACACAAGTGTTCCTCCCTTCTCTTTGTTCCCTGAGTTTCAATTTCACAGGCTCACAGAAAGGCTGAAGATTGAAGGGACCTCTGGAGGTCATCTAGTCCAACCCTCTCCTCAAGCAGGGCCACTTAGAGCAGGTTGCCCAGGACCATGTCGAGGCAGCTTTTGCAGATCTCCAAGGAGGGAGACTCCACAACCTCTCTGGGCAACCTGTGCCAGTGCTCCATCAACCGCACACTAAAGACGTGCTTCCTGATGTTCAGATGAAACCTCCTGTGTTCCAATTTGAGCCCACTGCCTCTTGTCCTGGCATTGGGCACCACTGAAAAGAGCCTGGCTCCATCCTCTTTGCACCCTCCCTGCAGGTATTTATAGACATTGGTGAGATCCCTCCTGAGCCTCCTCTTCTCCTGACTGTAGAGTCCCAGCTCTAAACTGCCATTTCCAGTTTGCTTTTCTTGTATGCTACCTTCTTGGACTGGAAAATCTCCTCCAAAGTCATCGGGTTGCCTCTGTTAGAATTTAAGATTGCAAAAGTTACAGCTGGAGAAGAGCTTGCCACCGTCTTAAATGTGAGAAGGTGAGTGTAGCATGGGGTCGGGTGCTGCCCTCAATTATACCACTGCTGATCTGGATGAATTTTGTTCTCTTCAATGACATCAATTGTGTTAAGTGAAGGTCAAGAGTGCTGCCTGCACATTTCCCTTTGTACTCTTCTCCACTTCAGATTATAACTGATCCCTATCATAAAGGATTTGGGAATATTCTGTGTAGAAGAAGGTTTATGAATATTAATGGTATCATACCCTGCATGATGCAAGACACAAACCAGGTAGTCTGTTTAGAAAGAGCTCGTTTATCCTCTGCGGGCAACACAACCATGGCCAATCCAACATAGCTTGAATTTGTCAGGTGCAGAGATTGCAGGGGAAGGGAGCATGAGGTATGAACGTCTTCCTGTTAATCTAAAACCATACTACTGCAACATGGCTTTTGGTCTCCCAAGTTAAGCTCGCACAATCCTCAAAGAAGTATTTTCTCCAGAATTCTAAAACCTGGAGGAAAACAGGTCTTCCATCTTACTTATCTTCCTCTCCCTTCTTCTTCCCTCCCTTCCCCTCTGTTCCTCCCTTCCTCTTCCTTCCCTTCCGCTCCCTTCCTCCTCCCTCCCCTCCCTTCCCCTCCCCTCCCCTCTCCTCCTTTTCCTTCCCCTCTTCTCTCCTCCCCTCTTCAGGTCCTTCCTGCTCTTCTGCACTTGCCCCTTCTGGTTTTTGCTTATTCTCCATGTATCACTCCTTGTCCTGATCTCATAATTTATCCAGGAGTCTTCTTCACTTCATCCTTTTTTGTTCCTCTGCCTGATAGAGAAGGCCTATGTCCTATACATGTTTCCAGGTTCAGAAGAGGAGAAATTTGGTTTAGATGCTTGTTTAATTGATTCATCTTTTTAAGAAGCACAGCTTGGAAAAATTGCTCTAATTTGTGTAATTTTTCTGGAATCACAGTAGCACAAAATTTAAGTAATTGGAATATGATTTTAAAATAAAAAGCTACCCCACTGGATGCTTCTTTAAAGCTTCTGTTTCCAGTAGGACAATTACCATTATCTTTATACTCTCCCCTGTTCTGCCAAAGAGTGTTTTTAAAGCAAAATTTCTGCTGAAACTTTGTTTGAACGTGAGGATAACCAAATGTCTCAACCTGAATGTTCTGTGCCTATGATGGAATGGCGGTTGGAGTTCCCATGATCCAAATTTCTGCCACATGAGAGCTCTGGTGAGGTCGCCCTTCCCAACCAACTTTGATGCTGCTACAGAAATGATTGTCCACTGCCCTGGCTGTCTTTTTACTGCCAAATTGCCTTTAGGTGTCTCAGGCAATGAAGGGACGTTACCTGCAGCCAGAAAAAGAGAAAGAAAACTGTTCCACCAGCCCTGTACTGATTTTAATTGGGATTGAATAAAGGGGCAGTTGAGGTCTGCAGAAACCCAGCTGCTTACCTGCCTACACTGCAATATGGGCCATGTGTCCTCTCACATACAGGCATAAACCATGGTTCCCACACTTATATCTCCTGAATAAACAAAAAGGAAGTTTTGGGATTTGCTTTGCACTTCTGGCAATCATGGGTTTTGTCTTCTCTGGTGCATGGCATGCAGAAGTGACAAAGGATGGACCCACCTGCGTGGCTCAGCCCCCAGCAATGCACTCCATGTCAGGTGGGATGGGGATAACAGAATCACGGAATGGTTGAGGTTGAAGGTACCTCTGGAGGTCATCTGGTCCAACCCCCCTGCTCAAGCAGGGGCACCTAGAGCAGGTTGCACAGGGTCATGTCCAGGCAGCTTTTGAAGGCCTCCAAGGAGGGAGACTCCACAGCCTCTCTGGTATAAATGAAGCACCAGTAACCTGCCACAAAACCTCAGCTGTGTGTTGTTGCCATAATGAAAACCAAAATTACATCTGTAATTAATCTTTGTAGTCAGAATGGCTCTTTCTCTAGATTTCACATTGGTTTAGCTGTGTTTTCCCTGAAGTTAGCATTGATGTGCTTTAATACCCATATTTACCTCGAGTTTTACACAACTAAACCTCCTTTAAGCATTCAGTTTTGTATTAAAACCTCTCCTGAACCTGTCTTAAACCTCCCTATCATTTCTTTACTTTTTGCTCAGTGAGGGTGAAGCCAAAGAGAAGTGGAGGCGTCTGTGCAGGAGAGCCCCACTTGAGGAGAAGCGGGATGCTACTTGATTTCACCCACACCCACACCCCCACCCACCCTCCCACCCTATTCTGAAATGGTTCTAGAAGACCCATGTGAGCATTACTGGTGGTTGGATGGGATGGACGCTTGTTTGCTAGGAGCTTGATGTTGACCATTAAAAATGAAATGGTAATAAACTGACAGCCATCAAATGGCAGTGATTACTAGAAAGAGCCCTGCTTTTCTTTGCAGGGAATCAGCACATCCACATGCAGGTTCACTTCATCAGCATACCAGAAGCACAGTACTCACACCATAGAAGACACAGAATCACACTTGGAAAAACAAAACCCACTAGAACTTAGGGAGCACTGTATTATATTTTAGTCCAAATAATTACTTTTGTATTCAAGCAAGGGCTTTGCAGAAACAAACACGTGCCAGATTCACAGCGTTTTCCTAGTGCATCACTATTCCAGGCGCAGCCATGGCACTGATGACGCCATTCTCAGTGGCCAGGCTGTAGACACAGCAAAAATCTACCTAGCACATGAGGGGAGAAAATAAATATGATTTAACATATACTTTTTGGTTTTAAAAAGCAAAGGTATTTCAGAAGCGTTTTAAAACTCAGATTTAAAATTCGTGAGAGTCCCCTTAGTTCCATTAAGACTGAATTCATGAAAATCATGGGCACTAAATAAATTCACACAGTATTTCAGCAATTAAAGAAAATATTTCTATCCATTTGAAAAGTACTCTGAAGATACTGGGAAATCTAGCACATCAGAACAGTTCTCTAACAACTTCCTTCATCTCTCTTGCATAAAATGCAGCTGCTTTTTTGGCTCTGCACGTATTTATGTAAAACACTGCATACTAAATATAAACTGATGTTGTAGGACTACTTTTTTTTCTTGTTTCCTTTGAACTCATAAAACATATGCTTGCTATTTGTTGGATACCAGAGGATCTTTTAGAGAAAAGCAGTCTGTGAATAAGGAGAATGACTTTGGAATAAATGAGGGACAATGCCATGTGCAGCTCTGCTCTCATTCACACTGTAGATTATCTGGGCAATAATTCTGCCATCACTGAACCCATTTGTGCGTCAGTATATTTTGCTGTTTATTTGTCTGAAAGATAGGTATTAAAAATTGTTATTTTCCTTACAGGTACTTTTTGCTTTCCCGTAAGCTGAAGAATCATTTAAAGTGTCATCCCTGGACAACAACAACAAAAAGAAAGAAAAGTAGAATCATGCCGTGGCAATTACTATGGCTACACCATGAAACAACTCAGGTAGAATATATTAGACTTAACTGTCTTGGGAGAAGTGTGAAGATATCATTTAAGTAATGCCAATTTAGAGTCATTCCCAACTATTTTACATACAAGAACAGAATGTTTTAAAATAAACATTGCGAAATAGCTCCACTCATTTACTTCTGCTTAGAAACTAGGCAAAAAAAAACAAAACCAAAAACAAATAACCAACCAGAAGAGAATCACTGCAAAGCATTGATGTGATTTTACTATGCACGCATCCAGAAAAGGGTGGTCTGTACAATGCAAGGTAAAACAAACAAAGTGCATGCCAATTCAATACTCAGTAGTCTGGAGATTTACCAGATGGGTTCTGCCTTAATATTTCTCAGAGGCTCTTGAATCCCTTCTCAAATATTTTTCATTCCTGTAATCTGAACTTCTCCTTGTTCCGTTACAGAAACTGCAGGATATGCTATTTCAGCCTCTGCAAGACCCTTGGAAGTGTTTGGGATGGAGTATGAAGCATTTGGCTTTCAAAGATGGTGCTTAAATCCCAGGCTTGCTTGTCAGGTGCAGAATTGCATCAGTGTCTGAGTAAACTTCAAGGGCTCAGCATCTCTGGACTGATTGTCCATAGCATCGCCAAAACCCTAAGGAAGATTTCAGATTTCTGTGGACAGCTGGGATAGGTTAGTCTCAGTAACAGTGATCAAAGTTGTCAGGGCTCCGCTTTAGGGAAGCCAGCAGCGATGTTGCTTTTCATCACCACCAGCAGACTTATCACTCCTCATACCCGCTCAGGAGAACTAAAAAGAAACAGAAAGAGGATTGAAGGAGCAATCTGTAAGAGAGTGAGCAAATGTGATACAATTCTCCATGGATGCTGGGAGGGAAGTGAGACCCTTGGTACCACTTGCATGGGAAATTTGGAGCGAGGAAAGCTCCTCTTTTCTTCTCACTTCTTCATGGGCTTTAGAATGGCTTTGTTTAGCAAAGCAAGTCGACACATCATCATCCCCTATTACTGCTGCAGAGCAGGAGGCCAGCGGGACTAATGACGCACTGGTTATGCCTCATGTACTCAGAGGTCACCTAGTCCGAGCAGCGACATCAAGCACCTCCATGGTGCTTTGTGATGGGCTGTCATGATGTTAGACTTGTCTTGACTCTGCATCTGCTACCAGAAACAAAGGCTCCACACCTATTTCTGCAGCAGATTTGCCATTACCTCCATATAAATATGGAGTAACACTTTTGGTTTGAATAGATTTATTCCTCACTTAGCCCGCTCCAGAGAAAACAATTTGACCCAGATAAAGCAGTGAAAAAGCCACAGGCTTGGCGATGGAATGTAAAATTGCACAATTTCACATGGGATATGACCTTCTTATTAATTACAAAATGCTCCGGCTGATTAACTCTAATTTGATTCTATAGTTTAAATATTTTCTGTGCGAAACAGAATTTGGGTGGAAAAAATGAAAGTGAAGAGGAAGATTTTGTTCTGAGCAGCAGTCCCATCTGTTCTGGATGTTCTGTGCTTTATTTCTAATTGCATAAGGACAAGCCCACCCGGGAAGTGACATTTGTGGATTTAGCCCACCCTGAGATGTCAAATTTTTTAAAATGCAGAACAAAAAATATGAAATATTAACAAGGAAGATGTAATGGACCCAAAAGAGATTTTCCTATTTTAATCTATGTGAAATAGTTCATCTTTTCCCTAGACAATCTGCACTTTTTACCATTCTCAGACAAGCAAGGAGTTATATGTGCAGTTTTGCCATCTTATTATATCAAGCTGAAACAATCTGCACAATGCTCAAAAATATGCCAGTGGAAAAGATATTATTCTCCATTACATCACACTGGTTTTATGCCAGGTAACACTGCTGATGTCAAAATTGAGACATATTGCTGTATGACTAACATAACTCAGACTTTGTATATTTATCACAAAAACAGTTTAATAAGTACCATATGGTCTAGGGTGTTTGAGCACAGAGAACATTTCAAAAGCATATGAAAAAAAGCAGCTGAACACTGGTTCCTGGCTAGGAAGTAGGTACTTGGGAAAAGCTGCAATGACCAGACGAGGTGCTGCCTCTGAAGCATCCCATCAGTAACCAAGCCCTTCCTATGCCCCCGAGGCTTGTCTTGCCTTCCCAGGGTCTGGTCAGAGTCACCTGAACCCTTGAAGATAAGGAAGAGGATCCCAAGATGTTCTAATTATGGAAAACTCCTGCTGAATTTTGTCATGCATCTCCTCATGCAGCTGCAGGTTCTTTTATCAGTATCTACCCTTCCAGACTTGTGGTGGGAGGAATTAAAAAAAAAAAAAAAAAGAACCTGCTTGCTTGGGTTGCCTTTGCACTGATCCTTGCACAAGTGCTTTTCTTTCCTTATGCAAATGGGTGTCCTCATTGATGTCCATGGGATGACGTATATAGGGCCTGGGAGGTGTACGCATGTACAGGACTGCAGGAAGACAGGCAGTTTTTCCTGCCAAGAATCTTCCAAAGTTAAAAAAAAAAGACTCAGCTCAATCCTTTGAGATCCGTCTGAGCATATATATATTTGCAGACAGCTCACGTAATTACAGTAATTATGTTGCAGCCCTAAAAACATTGTGCTAGCTTTGTTGCTCTATGTCATTAATTGCTTACTTCCTAACAGGCTTTTCCTTTTTCCTTTACATGCAAATTTTGAACTTCACATCTACATTGCCTGCTAAGGCAAGGTGCATTGGAAAATTAATGACAAACTTAGAGCCATATTGTTAACTTAGCAGCGTTAGCTCTTCTAGTGAAGCATAAGTGTATGTCTCACCTTAGAAGTGCCAGGTCAAGCTACAAAGACTGACGTTTGATTCTCCTTATGCTGATAGCACATAGACTTACAAACACTGGCACCTATTTGGGCCCAACACAGTTGTGGAATTGCAATTATACAAAGTCACACATCCCAGGAGAAGGAGGGAGAAGGCCTCATCTCATTTTAAACTTCATCTTAACCTGAAGATTTCCTAGGGTTTTCTTAGCATCTTCAAGGACAGTGCATCTCTGTTTTCAGCAAATAAATTTTCGTTTTGCACACCTATCATCCTCTGTATAAAAACTTACATTATATCAAGGGCCCAGTTGTAGTCTCTTACAGCAACATCAATCCAGAATAGCCCAGTGGAGTGGCATAATTAAATGCTGAAGGCTGGCTTAACTGGAGTTATTGCAGTTTGACACTGGCAACAGAGACCAGAAATTGGCCTGTGAGATATGTGTTATGCCTTTACATCTATGTGTCTTGTTTCTAAGAGGAGGAGACTCCTGGGATAACCTAGCTGGACCAGAATAACCCCTTTGGCTTTCCCATGGTGTGAATGGGCTCCGACTGAGGCCTCTTCACAGTGAGAGCATTGTTCTGCATCCTTAACCATCACCATAAGTATCAGGAGACCTTTTCGCTTCAGTAGCTGCCGGCTGAATAGTGAGCATGAAAAGGGAGGGAGACAGAAGACACTTTGGATAGATCCCTTTGGACAACAGAACATATTGAGATACATAACTGCTTCTGCAAAAGTAACCTCAGAAGTATTCTGCAAACAAAGGATGTATTATTTTCAGGAAATTTCTCCTCAGCCCAAGAATTCAAAAAAAGAAAAATTGCTAATTTGCCTGCTTAAGGCTCCTTTGGTAGCTAGGAAACAATTGCTGTCTTATCTATATAATGTCATGTTATTACTAGGAAAGGTTGCTCACTGTTTGATGAATTGTTAAGTAAAAACCTTTATTCAAAGGTATTTGGTCTGCGGTCAGAGAAGCTGTTTGCACGTGGCAGTACGGAAGTGCCAACAAACTCTGTGTGCCAAAGGTGAAAATGCTGACCCATCCCAGGGCATGCAAGGTTTGCACCACTGGATGCAAATGGAGAAAGTACATGAAAACACGTTCAGTGAAACACCAGCCTCTTCTCTTTATATTAAGGGTAGAAAGTCTGAGCATCCACTTGCATGACAGCTTTCCTGTTCTCAGCCCTCCAGGGAAAGCTTCCTTAGGGTACAGCATGTTTGCTGCTCGACCCTCTGCATGCTAAGGAAGCTCCACTTCATCGTTTCCCCTCTTTGGCCTTCAGCATTGCTCTTTAGCCAGAAGCAACCTTCTGCTTGCTCAGCCAGAGCATTGTTATGGGAGGAGAGGGCTCCCACTCTGACCATCACTTGACTGGGAGCTCAACATGTGCTCTGTGCCACACCGGCACATTGTGCGTCCTCCTCTAATGGCAAGTCTGTGCTTATTAAAAAGCTGTACCAATTAGCTTCATGTAGTCTGTGAGTCACAGCAGCAGATTAGAGAGGCTATTTTGGAGTCTATCTCTAGCATGGATCATTCACTGTTAGAAGTGGCTTTCTTTTTGCTTCCGTTTATTTTGCCTTGTCTTGCCTCAGATGCACAAGTCTTTCTGAGGAATGCACACTGAAGCAGCACCTTTCTACATTTCTACTGATTTATACCTGGCTTCTTCAAGACACATTCTCCCTCCTCCCTCAGGTAAGCGTTGAGCTCTCCAGATCACACTATGTCAGGGAAGGGCAGGCCAAGTTTGTTTATATCACTCACATAATCAACTCAAACACCTTGCTTCTCATTTAAATCATGCAGGAGTCTGAGCTATAAGCTGCATGAGAAGCAGGAGAACATGGCCCTTAGCATCTGTGAAAAGAAATCAGATTAGGGTTGTTTTATCTCTTGCAGCTGTTCAACAACATTTTTGTCAGGTAGTAGTTAAATTGAAAAAGAAATATCTTTTGGGGGAATGGAAAAATGAAATAATAGTGTTCTCTAGTGTCATCTCATCAGGTTAAGTCACTAGATAGAGGATACACTGGGATAAAATGATGTTAATGATACTGGGACTGCCTGCAATGGTGGATACAGGGAGTTAAAACCTTGTTCTCTGCGTAGGAAGGGAACGGACATAGGAAGTGAAGAGGAACTAAATGCACATACAGATAACACCGTGAACTGGTATGTTACTTATTTCCAAGGTAAAACTGGGAAACTCCATCAGGATCCCAACTTTAGCATGAACAAAAGGCAGTAGATTGCCAGCTGTGAGGGACAGTGGTCCTCCTAGGGTTTAACTGCTCTGGGATAAATAATTTGCTATAACCACAGCAAATTCTTTCCTCTCTTGTCAGCCAGTTGGTTGACTGTGACTTTTGTTCTCAGATAAGGACCTATGATCCTTCCTGAGATGGTTGCAGTTTACTGCAGGTGGCATTTATTTAGATCACTGTGCAGGAGGTGCAGCAGATATGGCTCGTATTCATAGAATCACAGAATCACAGAATGGCTTGGGTTGGAAGGAACCTAGTTCCAACCGCCCCTGCCATCGGCAGGGATGCAACCCACCAGATCAGGTTGCTCAGGGCCCCATCCAACCTGGCCTTGAACACCTCCAGGGATGGGACATCCACAACTTCCTCGAGCAGCCTGTTCCAGTGCCTCACCACCCTCTGAGTAAAGAACTTCCTCCTAACATCCAATCTATATCTCCCTACATTTAGTTTAAAACCACTATCACTATCTACCTATGTAAAGAGTCCCTCTCCAGCTTTTATAAACGACCCCTTCAAACACTGAAAGGCCACAATGAGGTCTCCCTGGAGTGTTCTCTTCAGGCTGGACATCCCCAGCTCTCTCAGCCTTTCTTCATAGGAGAGGTGCTCCAGCCCCCTGATCATCTTCGTGGTCCTCCTCTGGACCCACTCAAACAGGTCCACATCTTTCTTGTGGTGGGGGCCCCAGACCTGGATGCAGGACTCCAAGTGGGGCCTCATGAGGGCAGAGCAGAGGGGGACAATCACCTCCCTCGACCTGCTCGCCATACCTCTGTTGATGCAGCCCAGACCTTCTAGGCTGCATGCACACTGCTGCCTCATGCCGAGCTTCTCGTCCACCAGAAACCCCAAGTCCTTCTCGGCAGGGCTGCTTTCCATGAGTTCTTCTCCTAGTCCATGCTCATGTCTGGGATTGCCCCCACCCAAGTGCAGCACCTTGCACTTGGACTTGTTGAACATCATTAGGTTCGCATGGGCCCACCTCTCAAGCCTGTCCAGGTCCCTTTGGATGGCATCCCTTCCTTCTGTTGTATCAACTGCACCACTCAGTTTGGTGTCATCTGCAAACTTGCTGAGGGTGCACTCGATCCCACTGTCTGTGTCATTGTTAAAGACATTAAACAGCACCGATCCCAAGACAGACCCCTGAGGGACACCAGTTATCACTGGCCTCCACCTGGACATAGAGCCATTGACCACAACTCTCTGGCTGCAGCCGTACAGCCAGTTCCTTATCCACTGAGTAGTCCACCCTTCAAACCCACATCTCTCCAATTTAGAGATCAGGATGTCATGTGGGACCATGTTAAAGGCCTTACAGAAGTCCAGGTAGGTGATATCAATTGGTCTTCCCTTGCTGACTGATGCAGTCACTCCATCACAGAAGGCCACCAGATTGGTCAGGCACAATTTGCCCTTGGTGAAGCCATGCTGGCTCTCCCAGATCACCTATTTGTCTTGCGTGTGCTTCAGCACAGCTTCCAGGAGGATCTGCTCCATGCTCTTCCCAGGCACAGAGGTGAGGCTCACCAGTCTGTGGTTCCTGGGTCTTCCCTTCCGCCCTTTTTGAAAACTGGAGTGAATATCTGAAGACAGCTATATTTGAAGAGAGAGGACTTTTCACTGGCTGACAGCCCCTTAAAAAATATTTAAGAAGATATGTGAATAGTTATTCATTTGCACTGCTACATCATGCACCCAGCATTTATCTGAGTGACTAGCGGGGCAAGGACTAAATGGGAAAATCCCTTTCTAGCCCTTGAATGGCTCCTCTAAGCTACAGGTGAGGCAGAGCAGCAAGGTAGCATGTTATTGTGGCTGTAGCTCTTTCTGCTTCTCTCTGGGATGGGAGAATCCCACCTCCAGTGCTGTCATTAGAGAATCCTTTGATTCTGTAATGTGGTTTTGAAAAAAAAAAAAGGTAAGAAGATATAATCCCTCCCAAACTGATTTCCCTGGTGTGAAATGAATATTTCTTTTTAACATATTAAGCCATTAAAAAACTAAGCTTCTTTCTTTAAGACCAGAGTACGACAACTACACTTTATGCCTTGAGCTGCAGTATTTCTCTTTCACCAGCTCTCAGCAAGTGGCCATTTAGTCTTAATTGCTCCTCACAGTGTAGTCCAATTAAGAATGACATTAGCAGGACAAGAACTATTTGTTAATTCATAAAAGGTATGAGAGACAGTTTTTGTTTTGCCTGAGGTTTCGATTCACATGTGTGGGTGAAAATCTAACCAGCTGGAACGCTCTCCAAGCAATACATGAGTATTAGCAAGCTATCAGTTATAAGCAAGATAAATGTATGTATGTAATTGAGTAGAGCAAAATTTTATAAAACATTTATTTATATTCAGAAAGACACATGTTACTGAACTGACAGAGACAAAATATGAACTGACAGTATTGACAGTATTGACACTTGACTTGTGAGATGCTTCTGAGCTTGCTTGGACTGGAGCTGACTAGGAGGAGGACAAATGCTCATGGACCACCTACATTAAGGTGTTTGTGCAGCTAAAATGGACAGCCCCTTGCTACTTGAAGAACATTTTGCCCAAGACAGGAGTATGAGATAAGTTGTGGGGTCCTTGTGGTCCTTTCCTTTGTAATTGGAATGAGCAGTTCAGATGTCATACCCATCTATCTGGCTGTTTCCCATCATTACTGGCAGCTGCAGTGAAGCTCCAAGAAGTAAATACATGCAGTACATTTTTGTAAAAAGAGCCTCACACTCCACATGGTCTTTTTGTCCTCCATATTTGTTATTTCAAACTTTCAAATACGTTGATTACACTCATTTGCACAAGCAGGTTGCTTAGCTTTTTTTTGTCTAAGAGATGTTAAGGTCTTAGATGTCACCTGGATGAAGGTCATCATGTTTTTAACAGCAGAAAAAGGGGACAACTTCTATCTGGGCAGATAGATGAGGGCAGAGAGCTGGAAGTAGCTTCTTGCAGGGTGTGGAGGAATGCATATGTGCAATGGAAACCTGCAGTGGAATTACTTTTATAGGCTTGGACAAGTGTTAACTATGGCCTTAACCACAGCAGACTCAATCCACTCTCCCTTGACTTGGGAATAATTATACTGCACCAGGGCTGAGCAAAGAGAGATTCTGCTTGTAAAGCAGAAATCTTTACATAGAGACCAATGTTAGGAAAATCCACCTAAACACAACAAATGCAGAAGTGTCTACAATCACCTGGGTGCAAGGTATCCTTATGCACTGAATTTTATGAAACTCACTGGATTTCAGTCATTCAGAGGCTCAGAAAAGAGTCATGTCTTCTTGTTACGTGGTTAATGAAGAAAGACTCTTTATTCCTACAAGAAGAGTGTTTTATTTCATCTACTCGTTATTAAGAAATGAGAATGAAATTAGATTTTTTATTAGCAGTGCATACTCACCCGTTAGTTCTACTAATGGGCCTTTGTTTTTTCACACTGGTTTGTTTCTGTCTGAGAGCTTCATTTGGGAGAAGGCATGTGGGGATCCACAGGGTATGCTGTAGGTGCACCCAGAACTTCCTCCTGCTAGTGGGAGAGCTGATCTGATGTTTGGACTCCTCTCACCCCCTTCACAGGGACGGGTGTCTTCCTGTGTAGTGCTAAAAGTCATTAAGAGAAGCTTATTTTTCAAAGACGCTTTATTTGCTGGCTAACATTCGGCTAGAACTCAAATTCAGTGTTACAGAAGAAAATCCTCTGTAGTCTGGGCCTGTACAGCTTATCTGTCACTAATGGACCTTCTCCTCTTAGGAATGTCATTAAATGGCAAGTCACTTCCAGGCAGGCTATCAATAGAGAGCTTTGCTTCTGCTAATCTCAGGTGAAACTGTGGGTCTTTTCTATGTTTTTTCTTCAATTTTCTTATCTTTCTGTGATCTGGTGCAAGAGTTCTCCGCCCAGTGTTTCTGGCCCAGGATGTTATACTGCCAGCTATAGCTGTCCAAGGGTGGAAAGGAGCTCCCAAGACAGATTGACATTATTGCTGTTAGCCCTTCCTGTGACAGACAGATGATGCAAAATTCTTCCTTCTCTTTCCTTGCTGTTCTGCCTTTATTCATTTTCTAGGGTATTTCCAATCTACTGATGTGTGGGTCTTAGAAAGTGAATAGCTGTAGTATTAGTTGACAGCTTCATGAATTACGATTATTAGGAGCTTTCCAAAGCTGAAGTTGATGTAATATTCAGATGATAATCAACAATAGGCCAGAAACTGATGAAATAATCCCCACACATTGCACTCTGCAGTCCCTTAAGACTTTGAACAGCCTCTCTTTGTAATCTGCTTCATAAGATTAAAAACCATATTGATCCAGAACCCTGTTCAGGAGCAGTGTATATCACTGGAGGCACCAGGTAAAAGAGAGGCACAAGTGCAGTTAACAGCCATTTTAGTATTGATTTCATCATGGTCAGGACCTCATGCATTGTCTTCAGATGAGCAGTTTGTCCATTTACCTAAGGTGAGAAACTGTTGCGGAGCAGAGCAATGAGATCCCTGCCTCCTGCCCTGCCTGTGGGTTTCCTTGTCCCAGCTCAAGAGGACGACTGGGTTCCTTCCCATTGTCAAACCCATACTGGTTGCTATACAGCTTTGCCCATGCCCTCTTGCTGGTTAGCTGATGCAGCTGCAAGCATGCCAAAGTGTGGGCATACCACTGCCTGCTCAGAAAAAAGCAACTGATTGAGTTGTAAGTTGTGTAATTTTTATGCCTTTTATAATTGAAAAGTTTATTGTACAGCATATAAAAATTAATATCTAACAATTTTCAAGTGGAATGTTTTTCAGTTAAAATGCCTGCAATACAATGGCATTAGTTTTCTTTTGAGTTATGATCTCATGGTGTCTTTACTTGGCTAAGTAACATCTTACCACAGCCGGAGGCATTTTCATCCAGAGGCTTTGTCCTTTGTGTGCTTTCCACTTCCCTTTGCATTTTATTGTAAAGGCCCACCAAAAACACAGCATTCACCCTTCAGTTCAATGGACTCCAGACAAATCAACTGGTTCTAGGGTTAGCATACAGAAAACACGGGATTTCTTGTATTACAGTATTGGTTTCCCTGGTTCAGATGAAAAACATTCCTGTGGTTTCTCCCTCCCTTTCTTACCACTGCATCTGAGCTGCTGGGCATCCAGAACTGTGACTCTGGTGAATCACAGGTGTGAATTGGCATTGACCCTGAAACCACTGGACTGGTTGTACTTGCCTCATTGCATTGCTTTGTGTTTGTGTGCCCTTCTCTGACTGTGACATTTGCTATCTAATTTGCTCCTCATTGTAAAAGCCTTCAGTCAGCATCGTACCAGGCTCTTGAGAATCATTAACATGTTTGTGGAAACTTCTCCTCATGTCGGTGTGGGCTTTAGGCATGCAGCCTGAAACAGCCTACTGGATTTAAAAAAAAAAATAGTCCAGAGAAATCCGAAATGTTTGGGCACCTGATTAAAGGGATCTTCTTTCCAGAATGCATGTATTTTTTCTGTCAAAATTAACACATGGAAATCACAGTCTTTGCCACTAGGTGGTACCCACACAAAACATTATGTTTCTCTGTTAATCGTATACATGCTGTCATTTGAAGATAAGGTTTGGTCTGAATGCACTCAGTCTAGTTTACATGCATGCTAAAGTCTGTAAGTTTTCCCTGTTAAAGAATCTTCACATGCTTTGGATAATTAGTAACCAGACAATCAACCAGCAGTTTAACAAGCAAGTTTTTCCTTGATTTGTCTGTGCTATGGTTATGTGGTCCTTTTAATCCGGCACACGTCTATGCTTCTGCCAGCAGAAGTGGTACCACCTGTGTCTCCTCTCACAGCAGCTTCTTTCTGCTGCCTGCCCAGTGCAGTGCAGTGAAGTGGTCCAAACTGGCAAACTTGGATGGGATGAGGGGAACTTGGCACACTGCACAGCAATGTGATTGCTGGTCTCAGCACCAGGGACATGGAAAGAACCGACTTCTGGGAAAAGGGAGGTAACTTCTCCTTCTGGTGGTAACAAGGACCTCTACTGAATTCAAGTGTCTGTGCAACGAAGCGTGAGATCTGAAGATGTTCCAAATCTCAGAGGATCACACCTTCATTAACAATGTTTATTAAGGCCTCAATTCATCAAGATACTTAAGAACATAACTCTTTTTAAGTATCTGAACTGTAGCATTGACTTCAATCAAGCTGCTAATGTGCTTAAAATGAGGTGAGTACTAAAGCAATTGATGGATGAAACCATACAGCCAATTGCAGCTATCCCGGAAATCAATTGCAAAATGTTCATTGATTTAA
This sequence comes from Chauna torquata, assembly GCA_013399475.1. NCBI lineage: Eukaryota > Metazoa > Chordata > Aves > Anseriformes > Anhimidae > Chauna > Chauna torquata. The sequence goes on from VXAL01001884.1 coordinate 124,469, forward strand.
CCGGGCGGAGATGTGCTGTCAGGCTGCACTAAAACTGTAGTATCTTAGAGTGATGCCCTCTTATCCTGAGTACATGTTGGGATCAGACTCAGACCACACGTTCCTCTCCTTTCTCAGCACCCCATCTTGGTAGTGATGGTGCTGTGGAAAGTCCCAGGGGCGTTCCTCCTGGCCACCTCAGGGACTAGGACTGAAGAGCTGAGGTAGAGAACACTGACCCTGAACTTCACAGGCATCTTCTGTGTCTGGACCCAAATCTCCTGTATCAGCAAAACCTTTTTAGAATTCATAACAAGTTTTTAGCTGTGTAAAATCTTTAGGGCTCAGCCCAGAGCAGTGCTCAGGTTTTAGTGTTTTTCAGTCTCCAGCAGTATTTCTAATGGGGACTGACTCTTTAATCTATTCTCTGAGGAAGCATGAAATCTGATAAGTAACATGTCAGAAATAATTGCTAAAACAAAACAAAAAAATTTGGGTACATCCCAGCAGAATACATACAGCTATTGAAAATTGTAATAGTCTTGAATTTCTAGCAGGAACACTGCATAATGTGTTGCTTCGTTGGAAGGTATACTGTTAAGGTAAATCACTCACATGCACTCACACTTGGTTCTGCTCAGTGTGTGAGCTGTCGTTGCAAGAACCAGCAATGACAGTTGCCCCTCAAGTGGGAAGAGTTGCTGCAAAATATGTTTTATACTAGACTTCTGCAGAATTTGCTGTTTGATGATATCCCTGCCATTGGCTTCAATTGATTTTCATATAGACATATGGATATAGAACTTAGGTCATGGTTAAGGGATGGTAAAACTTAGGCCAATACTAAATATTGGACATTTTCATATTCAGGTATCTTTTCAGGAGAAAAAAATGTATCCTGGAGTACAGAAGTTAGGCAAGCAGTTCTCCTCCCTGGCTGCTACCTGGTAAATACAAATCTCTGTTCTCTCCAGACCTCTCTGACTACACAGGAAATGACCTCAAAGCAGGCAGGTTCTTCTCTCCTTGGGAAAAAGATGATTAAGAAAGGATGAGGCACAGATTCAAAGTCGTTCATTATATGCTGCTCATTTTGGTCATTATTTTTTCACCTGATGGCTAAATATAACCGGTACCTTGCATTTTTTTGGAAGTCTTTTGTTAAGATTCTGTTCCTACAGAAAGAACATTATTCCCCTTGTTTTCACTTCACCCATATTAGGCAATATGCAAATGTTTGTGCTGGCTGGTGAGGCTACCCATGTGGATTTAGGGAGCTGCACTTACCTTTGAGAGGATAATGTGATTAAAATACTCAGATTCTTAGGTGCAGCAGTCACGTAAGTGGTGGAAGACCTTCATTCAGTTCTTTCCTCTGCATGTTGAGTTTTCTGCTTGCTACTAAAAAACAGATCGCTAACTAGCACACAGGGCAGCAGCCTGGAGTAAAGGAAAAGTTTTTCTCTCCATATCTTCTGCTGCAACTGCTACAGTTTGCAGGTTCTAAGTAAATATTTAAAAGGAAAGGGAGAGATGAACCTAAAATGTTGTGTTTGGCCCATGCACCTGTGGGAAGGATGAGAGTGCAAATGTCCCACTGGATGTATATGGGAACTGAATTCCAGTTCCCTCCCCTGTGGAGCACCCAGGGAGGAACCAGTAGACAGCATTTGCTCACCTTCTTCTCTTCTGGCTTTCTGATAGAGGAAAAGATTATCAGTTCCTTGGACTTTAGAAGAAAGTGTTAAAGTATTTAACTGCCAGGGAAGGTTTAGGGTCATAAATCCTGAATGGAAAGAATCTCTCCATGCAAGGCAGAGAAAGTGACAGTCCGAGAGGGGGATGACAGGGTTCAACACTCATCTCTGTCTCCAGCATTTCCTGCTGGCTTCCTACAATGGGGTTTGATCTATAAGAATCTGGTAATTCTGTCCTTTTTTTTTCTGAAGGGGGATCCCTTGCACTCCACCTGGGTCTTCTGAACACTGCAAAGCAACAGGGCACACAGGAGTTCAACAGCAGAGCTGCTGGTTCACATGTACCTGGCTGTGAGCTGCTGTGCACTCTACAGGGAAATCTGTCAAGGAGCTGGACTTAAGCTTTCATAAATTCTTTAGATAGTATGTTGACCTCTTTCATTCTGTAGCTGTAAAGAAAGAGCTGGGAGCAAGATTTCATCCTTACCTGCACTCATCCAGATTTGTTACTACCTGTTTTGTGCCAAAGGGAATGAATTAGAGAACCATGTTATTTCTAAATCTTCCACCTCTGTTGATGTAACATGGGATGCTAATGAAATGCAGGATTTTATGATATCTGAGTGCAGTATTAGAGCTATACATCATACACTTGCAAAATTCATAGATATTATATAATGCAATGTTCTGTATGATCTCCTCCATTGCTAATAGTTTCTTAAGTATTATAGTTAAAAGTTGTCAGATGTGTGCTAAAATATAATATGATGCTGCTTAATTCAATGTCATTCAATTATATGTTTCATACCAAAGCACCACAACCTATTAAGCCAAAGACATTTAGTGGGAATTGACTTCAATCCTTAGGAGGTTGAAAGTAGCTTCTGTGGGATTAATGGCTTAAAGTTAATTGTTTTTGCTAATGTTTTATTTGAAATGTCCTGCTCAGCAAAGGTAATGTGACATTTTGCTCACTAGAGATGCTGAGCCAAATTCGCTGCTGACATAGGCGGGTGTAACCCCATTGACTTAATTAGAGCTGCACCTACTTACATCAGCAATGAATTTGGTATCTTGCCCTCTTGAAGAAAAGGGAAAAATGTAAAGGTTGGAGCTTAGAAACCAGGAGGTAGAGCAGGGAGCACAAAAGAAAGAGGAAATACCAGAATCTGAAATAAGTTGGCTAGCATTTCTGCAGAAAGTAGCTAGTAAAAGCAGCCAAAGCTGACTTTACCCTCTCCAGGAAGGCCTGTATGATTAATCTTGCTAAATAAATGGTGTGAAACTAGTCTGAGGTTTTAATAACCACTTGAAAGACACCTGCAAATAATTGTTTCTGGAATAATCATTGCTTTTTTTGTGAGGAAGAAACTTCCTCTTTAGAAAGAGAATAGAGACAGTGCTGAGATACTGTTGACCTGGAGCAGGGGGAAGGCATTCGCATTTCTAAGTGCATATTAGTCCTGAAAGACTGGAAGAGATAATGGGGAAGTGGAAGACAAGCAAGGAGGCACCTGGCCACTTCTCTTCTCTTAGACAAAGCTGGTGATCCCAGGAGGTGCCAGGTGCCCCCAGGAACACAGTATCCTGTCCATTCCCAGTCTCTTCTCTGTGGTGGGAGTCCCCCAGGCCAGCCTTGTGCAAAAGGGTCCTTCATGCTGCAACTGCTGCCAGAGGAAAATTTCTTTGTTTGGGGTCTGTGGGAGGTGGACCTTCATGGACAGATATTTATATATTTTTTTACACTGTATGTTATTTCCTTCAAGGGACTTTCAGCTCTCTCATTAAAATGTCATATCTTCATTCAGAACAGAAGCTCTGAAACATGAATTCATTGCCACTCTTGTTCTCTCTTTATGTATAATGAGAAAAAAAGAGACATAACCCTTTGAACGGAAACCTTGACCACTTTGAATGCGTTTCATGGTGTAGATCACATTTTCCCAAGGAAAAACCTGTAGACCCAAACCAAGGCTATAGCCTTGACTTGCTTGGACAGCAGAAGAGCATCAATAACCCTCCCAGGCCTCTAGCAAGAAGTTCAGGATGGATGGTAGGGTTGCTCTGGAAGACCTGTGCACATCAGTGAAGTATGGTCTTCAGTTGTGCGGCTTCTTCTTGTTTTTGACCCAGCTCTCAGCTCAGGGATGAGCTGGCAAAGATGGTTTTGGAAGCAGCAACAGTGATAGCAAAAATGTCAACTCATCCGCAGTTTATCTTGTGTCATGGGATGTCTGAAATGTTTCCTAAAACTCAACCTCTTAAGAGCAGGTAAAAAGCTCAGTGTTCACTTAAAAAAAAAGTCTTTAAGAAACAAGCAAATTCATCACTTAACCTTAAATATTTGACACTGAGATTGTGAGTGATCCTAAAAATGCAGAAACTGAAAAATAAATGAGCTCCACGGTGTCTTTTTTAAAGGTCTGTGGATATTTTTGAAGGGCTGGCTGAAAGATTACTGTCCCCAACCCTCATCATTGAAAGGACATTCACAAGGTTGTGAAAATGTGTGCACCCTCATCCTTAGGCTACCTTCTCCCCACTCCCTGTGATCTCCTCACTAGCCCTATGGGAAGAAAAGGAGAGGGAGAAAAGGTCCTGTGTCATGGAGATGAGGCTTATCCTGCCACAGTGCAGAGTGTGCTCCTGGATAATGCAATACCCTGAGTTTTTATTCCATGTTTGACTTCCTGCTGCATGGGGTACTGCACATAATTCAGGAACTAGATACTGACTTCAGTTCAGGAATGCTAATGCCTACACAATTGGCTCTAAATGTAATTTCAAGAATCACTAACTGATTTTATTTTCAGTCCACAAGCATTCCTGCTGTTAATTAAGGGGCTGTGCTCAAAAGTTGTATATATATAAACATATTTTTTAAAAAGATGAGGCAATTCATTAAGATAAAATCCATGTAAGCAGAGAATCCTCTTCTAGTATTTGATATAGCCTGGAGGAAGAGGAGAAGAGACATATTATGCAAAATAATTAGATTTTGAAGCATTTTCTGAGTGGGAAGTGATCTTTTTTTTTTTTTAATGTGATAAGAAACAACTCTAATGGAATATCTTGCCCTTTAGTCCTGGCCATGCTGCCATTCATATATCGTCATGATGACCCCTTTAAATGCCTTACTGCATAACATGAAACCAAGAGCTACGTATTAGTTTAAAGTACACATATAATTTTTATGGAGTGATCCCTGTGTTTACATTTTCAAAATGCTCTGAGCTTTGCTTCAACACAAATGCCCTTCAATCAAGCAGGCAACCTGATATGATGTTTGATATAGCTGTTTTCCTCCAGTCAGAAATGCCATTTCCTGGTTTACATGAAACAGATATTTTATAGATTGGAGGAGTATTGAAACTTTCATGAACCGAGGAAATCTGCAAATGAATTACTGTCTTCTGAACTATCCAGGGACCGCCGTATATTACTGGTCAGATTTTGATCTGAGATGCGGTGTGTGTCTATTCTCGAGAAGGTACAGGAACATTATATTCAGCTATATTTTCACAGTTTAATTCAGGTTTTAACTTCATATGGCTACTCATACACTCAACACAGAGGAAAGTTAACTTGAATGTAAAACCAGCAAGCTGCTTTAACTGAATAGTAGTGTTTGACTGCTGGGTTTGAATTCTTGTGAACTGTGGGTAATAGGGTAAAGGTTCTTCTAAATGGTCAATATACTATATGTAGGTTTGTAATATATATCAATGTATTACAGTATGACTACTATATTTATATTCCAGGAACAGATTACAGGAATTACTGTAACAGAAGAAAATGTAGTTACAATCATCTAGCACTATACCAGTATAAAGCTGTGCAAGCTTCTTAGCTGTGCAAGAGATTGAGTGAAGTTCTCCTATTAGCTCTCTTAAGGGTCCAATGTAAAGGCTTTGTTACTTGCTCAAGCAGTAGGGCTGTTCTTTTATTTGTAATTCACCATGGTTTCTTCAATGCTTCCAAATATGTTTTGGTGAAAGGCAAGGTAAATTCACCCATCCAAAAAGCCAGTTTATAAACTAAACCAAGGGATGTATAGGACTGAAAATTAGAGATGTAAGAGGAGCTGGCAAGAGGCAAAGAATATATTTCTAATGCAGCAGAAAATTCATCTTGGTTATCTTACAGTTGCATCACAGAAGGGTGGGGTTTTTTTTAGGAGCTCACTTCATGATTTTAAAGGCATGCTTAAGTATCCTATGCATCAAAGAAAGGCTTTTGGCAAACAGAAGACAGTGAAATAAAACTCACCATCATTTATATTTTTAAGTGTGACTAAGATGCTGTGCAGATTGTTACTGGAGAACAGTGATTGTATGTTCTCTTCTTTCTTCTCCATCTGCAAGCTGGCAAGCCCAAGGGTACCGCTGGGGACAGCTCACTAGCAGTCCCCCTCAGTATCTCCAGATAAAACATCAGTGTTGGGAGCATAGGTAGTCACAGTCGCCTCCCCCTGGCTCTGCTCTTTTGGCAGGGTAGCAAGACCTGGGACATCACCGTTGCCCTTCCCCAACCTGGTACATCCCTATTTTTGATTATCTCCAGCCCACCGCAATGCTATGTTCAGAAGACAGCTCCATTCCATCTCAAGCATCGCCACTAGGACACCACCAAGGAGACAGTTCTGTCAGATGCTGGAGGTCACTTCAGACACAACCTTTGTATCCATATGCTGCTTTTGCTGAGTTTATCAAAAAAAAAAAAAAAAAGAGGTTCAATAGTACTTTCTACTACCCAGAGAGAGGTGGGGCATTTCCAAAATGTTTTTCCCATCCTTGGCTGGCTGAGGGTGACAGCAGGCAGCTCTTCCCATTCACCAGTTCCTTTTCTCCTTCTGGACTGCCTCTGACCATTGTAAGTCTTGACAAGAGAAAAAGGAAAGAGGTGAAAAGTGATGGGCTGTTTATCAGCCCAGACTAGTATTTTACATTAAAAGTTCTTTCCCAAAGAAGATTTCCCCCCGTTATATTTGTTTTTAACTTGTTCCAGCTTCTCTGTGGGGCAAGTAGATATATATGTATCTTTCACTGTCTGTAGAGAGGGCCTCTGATATTCCCAACACTCTGCAATTTGCCAAGACACCCCACGTCCTCTCAGGTCTGTATCTCCTTCTCCTTAGCCACAGGCCCTGGGTCAGTTGACTGCTCTACACTGGCAGCTGTGGCAGAGGACTGCAAACAGTACATCACTTTTTGGTCTTCCCGAATACCTATGAAATCTGTGTTTTCTAAGAGGTTCCTTTGGGATTTCTGAATAAATGGACACTCTAATAACCACATCCATCGTAGTGTGAGAGAGACTGTCACAGTAATATTTATCTCTTTGCTGTCGGGTAAGAAGATAGAAGCGCTGCCTTGCAAAATGGGATCTGCAGAAGCGCATTATTTATTTATTTATGTGTGGTGTGTTATTTTATTGGAATAAGGCTCTGTACCACTTTGCTCACAATCTTTCAGTTACACCATGGGGTCTTGATACAATTATTTTACAGCATCCATAAAGTTCTGGGTTATAAAATTTGGAAATTAGTATTTTAGAAGTTGTGACCACCATGCAGAGCAGAAGGCTGGGATACACAACCATGCCACACTGGCGTCTGAGCTGGAATATGCAGCCATGCAGCCTCCAATCAGAATAACCCTTGGTATCCCCTACTAAATTACAGAGGACAGAGTAACAGTAATAGATCAGATCCTAGAAGCAGTACAGAGGCTTTCATAATCTAATTAGCTCTGCCCTGCTACGGTGATGCCTCTATGTTGCTTCTGGAGGTAGCTCACCCTTTGCTGGCTCAACATCCTCACATATGTCCCCTGAGCCAGACAGGCCACCTGCCCTTTGATAAGGCGTATTGTGGTCTGGAGATCTGGAGTAACCATGTTTTTAAAATGTTCTTTATACAACAACGAAATGTAACCAAACCACTGTATATAATGTGTGTATGCGCGTGTGATTGTGCGAGCATGAGAGCAAATGTTTCTCTGGGTCCCCAGCTCCTCATCCTTTCAGCCCTGGAAGTGCATTTAAAGGAAGTTCATCTTCAAGGCTCTTTAAAAAAAGAAAGAGATTGAAATGTTTTGCTGATAGCAAGCTGCAGTTCTGCTTCCCAGTCTCCAGGAGGTGCCTTTACAAACATAGGAGGCAACCTCTCAGTGAGAAGGGGTTGTGGCTGTTAACACAGGCAAGACGACCTGTGAAGTTGAGGTCCACATCCTTTGGCTGATGCTGTTTCAAGGCCATGGCTGGATGGAGAGTAAAGAAGGGTGAATATCTGGATTGTGATGGAATTGCCCTAAGTGGTCTGTCTCTGGTGTTCCAGATCATTTTAATTGTTAGTTTATAGTCAGATCCCTCCGCTTGCAGAAACTCAGTTTTTGGTGGTCCTTTGCCATTCCCATAGTCTTCAAGGTACTCCCCCCAAAAGACAAATGTCTGTTTCACTGTTATTAACAAGCTACCAGCTATCTTTTGAGGTGATTAATTCCTGGAGCATCTTAATTTACAAGCATTTTAATTGTTTTGAGGCTTAGATGTGAATTGTTTCTAGTTTTGTTGTTGTTGTTGTTGCTGCTGCTGTTGTTGTTGTTTTAACTATTCTAACTCCAAGCAGTGGACCACAGTGGTGGGGAGTTTGGGAATATCAGTCCTGTAAGTGCTGTTCGTCAGTTTATAAAAGCAATAAAATGCCTAAAAGTGCATCCACAGCAACCTTCAACATTTAAGTAGTGCCATTTGTTGCTCTCTGGTGGTTAATATCTATTTTTGTCCAAATAACTTATTAGGTTGACTATCTGGATTATTTAACATAATATTCATCATAAATTATTTGTTTTCTAGAGCTTTACTGGTATTCCATATGATTAAATGGTTATTTCTGAGCACAATCATCCAAAAATCAGTACATGGTTTAAAAAATAACCCAAACCAGCAGTTCAACCTCAGTTAGCTGCTGCTATTCTCTAAGTTCCCACACTGTTCTTGTGGGTTATAATAACATGGAAACTGTTTACTGGAAATGTATCCTAAGTTTCAGCATGGAAAAGCATGTTCTTCTGCACTTAATGAGAGAAAATAACAGGTACAAAAGAACGCAGGAAGTCACAAAAAACATTGAGGTAGAAACTCTGCATGGGCTTTACGTACAAATACAAAGTCTTTAAGTAAAAACGGGCCATGGGAACTCAGATTTTTATTTTCATCCCAGTCATTTAAATTTTGCCTTAATAATGTAGGTTGGAGTTTATCAGGTGCTGTGCTGTTGAAGTTTTAAGATGACTGGGCATCTCAGGTTTTCTTCTCATGCTTGAATGGGGAGAATCAGGTTACACGAAGCTTTCCCAGTTGGTTTGCATTATGCAAAATCAAAAAAACAGATAGTTAAACTAATTTTGTACGCACCAGGTTTGGCAGGATCTGTCTTGCACTTTCTGATTTTGGCTCCTTAACTGTGGAGAGTTGTATTTTTTTAAAGTAGATAGCTATTCAGTTTTATCTTGTTTCTAGATGATCACTGGGGTCTTACATTGGAACTCCATGCATTTTCAGAACAAAATTTTTTGGGGTCAGTACCATTTCAGTGCTTCTGTAATACCATTACAGCATCCCTGAACTGCAGGTGAAGATGAGGATATGCACTGGAGTAGCATCGATTTAGTGCAAAGAAAGGCAGGACATCAGGAGAGGAATGCTGCTTGCAGGTGCCAGTCCCTCATTTAGGTCTGTTGGGCGATGCAGATTGATGAAGTGAGAATGTGAGGGCCATATTGATCCCATCCCCACACTGATAAATGTTGAGGGTTAAATTCTGCCAGCAGCTGCCAATGGTTGTGGGCTTTGCTCTTTTTTTCCATCCCTCCTCCCCCCATTTTTCCTCTGGGAGTGGACAGGGCAGCTGCCAGAGCATGGGCTTGATTTCTCTGAACACTGTACATGAAATAGTGTGCAGATGACATGCGAGTCAAGAAGATACTGATGGACAGAAAGCGCACTTCGGTGGTTGATGTCATATGTAATAACCAGCAATTGTGGCGGGTGGGACAAGCCCGTGTGCTGTGAAGGTAAGGGTAAGCCGTGAAGCGGCTGGCTGGAGGGAGCTTGCAGGAACCTCATTCTGTCACAAGTTTGAAGAAAAGCTGAGATGATTTCCACATCTCTAATGGAATACCTCTTCAGAGCGCCTGCCAGAGATGACTTACTCCTGCCTTTGGATTAGAGGATATTGTTTGAAGTAATGAGGTATCCGTGTAAAGAAAATACAAAATTATGGACTGCTGGCAAGGTCTCTTTATTCCAAATCCCATATTAAGAATCCAATTAAGATTGAGCCTTTTCTGTAGCAGCAGTTTGCCCAGTCTTTTATCTGAGGACAACACACAGTACTTTTGCCACTTCCTGCTTTTATAAGGTCTGTGATCTGCCAGCTTGGCTATGAGAAAATATTTGTACTTAGAGAGGAAAGCAGATGAATCCTTACCCTGACTGTTCCTGCCCCAGAAACAGCACAGCTAAGGGGTGGGAACTGAAGACTGTCCCTGTCATATTGTTCCTGTATCTGGAGAGCCACTCTGGACCTCACTCTGATGTCTTCCACAGAATGTTGGCTTGTCCTCCATGTGCCTAAAGGTATGCTGGCCTAAGAAAGGCACTTTATACAATAGAGGATGCCACTAGAAAAGGCACTGAAGAGACGCCTGATTATGAAACTCATGCTTCCAGTTGCTGCATGGAGCAGGTGCAGTTTGTCCAGCAGACAGTCCATGCAACTTCAGAAAAGTGATTATCATCCTTGTACCCAAAGGATGTAAGCCACAGGGATACACGAGGATTCCAGGGATGTTGCCTTTGGAATACTCTCCATGTGAAATGAACAGAGTGGAACATTCAGTATCAGCTGAAATGATCGATGGCCTGGAGTCTGGAATATAGGCCAGCTGGTTTATAGGGCAGCCTAGCAAATCCCAAGCCAAAGACTGCTTTCAAGTGTAGCAGGAGGATGCTGTTGTGATGGGGGGCCAGAGCAATGGGTCTTGCACTGTGTCCCTACACTCGTCTCCTTAGTGATACGACAAGAGGAGATTTTTATACTGATCCTAGACAAAGCAGTAAAAAGAGAAGAGCTGCCCATGCACACCAATCTGAGTGTTAGAAAGACATCTGAATGTCCTACAGCCCATAGAGTCTTGTCTTGCCATGTCTGCTTATGACCGATCATGTTTGCCTGATCCAGCCCAGCCCTGGTCTATCACAGCACCTCCAGAGGGTACCCTGGCAACCCCAGATGGATGCTGATGTAAGTTATTGGAGATAACTGCCTGCTCTTGGCTTCTGCTTGCACCACAAACTAGATACATTGCCTGGCAGGAAACTGCACATGGGGACAACTGAGTGTCTGGGAAGAAAGAGCTGAGACCAATCAGTGGTTGCAAGATCAGCCCCTCAATTAGTGGAGTGACCAGTCTGGAAAAACCAGGTGTAATGCACTAATTATTACAGTTAATGATCAAACTTAGCCACAGAGGACCTATAACTACTAATTACTCCTTTTGCTTTAGGGGCTGTGTTTCTTCACTGGTCTGACCCTTGCTGTCCAACCTTCAGAGGGACTTTGAGATCCAGCTCCTTCCAGATGTCTTTTGAGGGACATCATCCTATGGGGAGTAGTGGGGGAAGCCATTTCCCATGGCCTATTAACTTACTCCACTGACCCATTAAGCTTCTCCAGCTCTTTTTTTAAGACCTGCTGGCATCACGTTTCACCTGCTGCCAGTGTATAGCAGGGTCACAGCTGTAAACTTGCTCAGCAAGGTCAGAAACTCAATGCCCTTTCTTCCCTTCAGCGCAGGCAACGTGCTATATGAAGCTGTTGTGTTAACTCCAATTCTTGCACAGATGTGGCCTCCACATTTATATAAATTCCCTGCAGAGTAATGCACTTGTTCTGCTCACTCCTCTGAGCAAAGCTTTATGCAGGCAAGGGGGAATGATAGGAGCTTTGCTTAATGTGGCTTCCACGAAGGTAGTCATAATGAGAGCCCTTTGGTTGTGCAAGAGCAGGGAAGAGACAACTTGTATGAGAAACATCCCTCTTTATAGATATGAACTCTTTGAAGAAGTCTTCTTTAATGGTTTAATTTTAATATCTGTGTTTACCAAATCTTGGTGCCAGTTAGGGAAGCAAGGGATATTTTCTGATGACTTCTCTAGCTTTAAAAAGACAAGTTCAGGGATAGCTATGCAATTAACTGTGACTTACGTATGTCTGTAGAGCAACATCAAGCCTTCTGTGCAAGAAACTAAATTTCTCCCTGAAGGAGAGGGATTGTATTGATGACTTATTCAAATGTGTAGATAAATTGTTTTGACATGTTTTGCAGGAAAGAACAGAGGCACATCAGTATCGAAATAGCTCTGGGTACCACAAATCTATTCACAGGTAATTGGATTACCTCATGTGTCTGGTACCAAAAAAGGGGCTGAAAAAATGATCCCCAAATGATGGAGCAGATTTACACTTAATTTGATCTCTTCACATTCATTAGCATGTGCTGCACAAAAGAAACACGCAGGTCCCGCTGGGAGAGGAATGAGAGAAACAGGCAGTGACAGGAACCACCTTCCCAGTCATGCTACAGCCTCCCTGCTGCCCTTCTGGACCTCCACCCAGATTTAGGCCAAACAGAGTGTAATCTCCTACAAGGTGCCCTCCTTTGCAGTGAAATGGCTCAGGTGTCAAGATTTTGCACAATTGACAGTACTATGGCGGCTCTGGGAACCATCAGAGTGTCAGAGTGATTACTCCCCATCCTGTGCACTACAGGCTTGTGAAGAAGCATCCCATGGACCTCTGGAGGCTGGAAACCTCCAGCCTCCACTGGTGGCTGTGTGTATTCTCTCTGAGGGCAGGACATTTCTGGCAACCATTTCTAGTTACTGGTTTCTATTCCCACCTCACTCCCTACAGGCAACTCTGATATTTTCATTAGTTACTAGTGTTCCTACCTAGTTGCCTAAAGGCTGCTCTGGTATTTTTATTTATGTTTTTCTATTTCATTCCGTTTCAGCCTTCAAAGGCCCTGGAGATCTGGCATTGCTGGATGAGGAGCTGCCATATTCAATCAGATTCAGGGTCCACCTAAGCTCAGACTCCATCTTTGATTATGGCTGATACCAATTTTTTCAGAAGAGGCAGTAGGAATCCTGTACCTGAGAGATCTCTGAGTCAGATTGGGGATCTAGTTATCGAGCAGTTGGGCCTGGAAAGCCTGGTTTTACATTCTTTAAAAAAATGTTTGTTGTTATTGGCTGTGACCATCCTGGCTACTGTGATATCCTGTACTACCTAATCTCGTTTTAAACTGCATGGACATGTATGTACACAGCAGAACACTGTGTCTGGAAAAAAAAAAATCAGCTCCAGTCTTTAAATATAATGAATATTCTGAACTGCCTACCACAAAGGTGTGGGGGAAAAAGAAAAAAGAAAAGAAAAGAAAAGAAAA